>PVJN01007702.1:33151-68547 GCA_004026805.1 Lasiurus borealis
ATCCCCCCCCCCCCGAATGATCCCTCTAACCATGCTCCCCATAGTATGTCTCAGTTACGGCACCTCCCTAGTTGACCCCTGAGCGTGATCCATTTTGTCTGTATATATCTCTTCAAGTGGAATTCTCAGAATCAAACTTGGTTTTGATATCCTTTTATAAGGGTAGCCTTGAGGCAAGTAGAGAGATGGGCTTTATCTGGGGTTGGCACACTTTTTCATTAAAAAACCAATTAGTAAATAATTTGGCTTTATAGGCCACATGGTTTCTGTCACAGCTACTCAGCTCTGCTGGTGTAGCAAGAACACAGCCATAGATAATGTGTCACACAGTGCGATGGCTGTGTCTCAGTAAAACTTTATGGACACTGTAATTTGAATTTCATGTAATTTTAATGTCACAAAATACTCTTCTTTTTGGTCTTTTCCCAACCATTTAAACATGGAAAAACTATTCTTAGCTCACCGGCCTTACAACAAGGAGCGGTGGGTCAGATTCGGGCAGGGTGACATCATTTGCTGAATTTTAGTCTGGATTCTATAACTAAGGGCCTTGGGCACCTCCCTCAGTCAAAACACACCGTTCCTCCAGTTCCTTTGCCCGTGCCCACAGCCCCCCTGCTGCTCAGGGAGGAAACATGGCCCTCCACAGGAGAGGGAAGGGAGGTCAGAGGTCTGTTTATAAAGCGAAAATCCTTCGGCAGAGGTAGCGCAGTCTGTGTACCTTTAGTACGGATGAGTGTTAATGACTTGCCTTCATAAGGCACTCGCCAGTTTATAAAACATGCATCTTTTCGTTCTATAAGGTAGAGATGTCTTAATGTTGCCTTCACCAATGAGGAGAAAGCCCCTTACAGATGAAGCCACTGCCTCAGATTCCCCTGTTTAGGCGAAGCCAGGGCTTGTCACAGGCGGGTCCGGGGTTCTGCCTACCTGTGCTTTTAGAGTAATCAAACCGTTTACTGGGCACTCACTTGAGACGGGCATGCTGCTAGCGAAGGGCGTAAAGATGGATATGATACAGCTCTAGTCCCGGAGAGCTCTGAGTCTTGGGGAAATACCTAATACAGTGCTACCTCGAGATACGAGTGCCCTAACATACGAGATTTTTGAGATACGAGCCGTCGAGTGAGCAATTTTTGCTTTGACATATGAGCAATATTTGAGATAGGAGGAATCGAGCAGATTGGCCGGCTGCACAGGACCCACCAGTTTACCGCGACTCGAGGGTCTCATAGCTTCCTACGCCTCGAGGTTACGGAACAAATTAAACTCGTATCTCGAGGTGCCACTGTACCTTGGGAGGTGAGAGTAGGGTGCACCCCGCAGCTCAGGAGAGGGGACACTCAGACCCCCCATGGACTGGGGGCTTCTTGAGGAACACTTTACCCCAACAGAGGAAGAGAGTGGCCGGCTTGGCCTGGCCATTCTGGGGTCTGGAAACGATGGGAACTCGCGAGGGTGGATGCAGCCTCCAGGGGAGGGAAGGGAAGTGCCCTGGTGAGCTTGTCGGTGCCAGTGCTGTTGCCCAGTAAGTGTTCCCGGACCAGTCCTGTCTTCACAATAACTGGTGGGCGTTGGAGATGGCAGAGATGCAGGACCTTCTGAAACATCCCTGTTCTTTGAACTGAAACTTCAGGGTGCACTCAGCTACCCTGACCCAGGCTGGGGAGTCCCTTGAGAGTTCCCTCGACTCTCCCCGCTCTCTTTCAGGCATCAGCAAGGTCTGCATAGCTGGGATGGAGAGAGCATGCCGGCTGCTTGTTAGGTTAGGGACCCTTTGCAGGAAACACAGGCTCCCTCGTTTCACCTGTCAGAGATGGTGCCTTTTGTTTCATTAAAAAGCCAACAGAAAGCCCTCTAAGCAATGGCATTAGAAATAACCCTTTTGCTTTCCCAGGGAAGGTGTCAGTACAGCCAAGGCGGGATGGATGAAAGAATGTTTGAAGCAGTCAAGAAAATGGATCAGGCTGCAGGGAAGTTGGCATAAGAAGTACGAGAAAAAAAATAACCCCAAATTCAAAAACATGTTTGTCTCACAAAAACCATAGTTCTGGTGGCGAACTCTTCACAGATGGCCTGGCTTGATTTGTTTAGGTCCAAGTCAGCTCTTCTTGAAGAGGAAACCGTAACAGGCAAATACTTTTCCTTCTAGAACTAGTTGACGAGGAATTTTTAAGCCTCTTCAGCGTGACCATCCCTCTGTCATTGACCTTGTGGGGCATTCCAAAGAAGCAGTGACTCATCAAGTTCAAGGCCAGCAGAGGGAAGGGATGTGCAAGTCCTGCCTCTGACGAGGAGAAGACTAGTCAGTGGTGGCCTGGGATGGAGAGATTACAGATGCTGTAGGAAGAGGGAGGGGCCGTGGTAGGCTGGACCAGTTAGCAAAGTCTTGCAAGGGAAAAAGTGAGACTTATTAGGATTTAATTTAGTGGATCAAAGTGGAGAGACATTTAAGGAAGGGCAGACAGCGGTCCCCTCAGCTCTGCCGACAACACTTTTCTGATCATCTGGCTTCATCATTTCCTGAGCTGGTCTTCCCTCGAGCAGACCGCCGTCTTCAGAGCCCTGGACCATCTCTTCTGTTTCAGCTGTTTTTGACATCGCCGTTTGGATGTCATGATAACTTCCAAACTTAATACTACATCCAAATGGGATTATTTTCTCCTCTAATTTGGCCCCTCGATGTCCCCACCCTCAGCCACAAGGGCCCTAAGCGGACTGTCTCAGAGCCTTGGGAAAGGCTGTTCCTTGTTGCCTTCCCCCCAGCCCAGCTCTCCCAGGACTAGTGTCTTATCTTCATCTAGGTCATGTGGTCCAGTGTTATACCCCAGAGAAGCCTTCTTTAACCATCTCTCTAAAGGAGGCTGTGTTCCCTATGCTGTCTCATTTTTTTTTAATATTTTATTGATTTTTCACAGAGAGGAAGGGAGAGGGATAGAAAGTTAGAAACATCGATGAGAGAGAGAGACATCCATCAGCCGCCTCCTGCACTGGGGATGTGCCCGCAACCAATGTACATGCCCTTGACCGGAATCGAACCTGGGACCCTTCAGTCCGCAGGCCGACACTCTATCCACTCAGCTAAACCGGTCTCGGCAGCTGTCTCATTTTTTTGTCAGTTCTACGTCTTCCACCAGTTACCCTAATTTGTCATTCTTTCATCTGTTCTCTTGGATGTTTTTTGTCTCCTTAACTAGAACGTACACTCCTTTTCACGCACTCAGTAAATATTTGTTGAATGAATGACCTTGAAGGGCCCTTGGGAATGGTCTAGTCCACCGTTTGCCCGCCTGGAGGCTGTGGACTCTGGGGGACTGGGGAATTAGTGCCCTGGGTCCAGGAGTGCACGGGGCACCAGCAATGGCTTTGCCGTGGGAGAACTGAATGATACATCTCACGCACATGTGCTCTCCTGTTTTCCAAATGATGGTGCTGTAATGGATAAAATACAAATTCATTTGCAGGGCTTGCTACATTCAGCGGGCCTTTTTATCTCACCTACTAACATAATGTGTGTAACTTCTACCTTTTTAGTGTAAATACAGCTCCAGAGGGATGGAGGGACTTGTTCAAGGTCAGCTTTTCAGCAGCAGCAAGGCCTGGAGGGGGTGGAAGGGGAAGCTTGGGGAGCGGGGGAGCTCTCGGCCTGGTGACTGAGAGCACGGCTGGGAGGCAGACTCTCTGATGGGCCTGCTGCAGCGGGCGGTCCCAGGTCCCGGGCCTGAGCCGATTTGTGGGGTTGAGAGCCTAGAAGAAGTTGGCGGCTAGGAGGCTAGTAGCAGGTGGAAGGGTGGAAGAGCTAGCAACTCTGTATTCCTGAAAACCGAGGATTAACCTGGAGACTGGAGCCTGTCCAACATGTTGGGATGTAGTGAAGGCCTGATTGCCAGGGTGCCAGGTGGCAGACCAGTGTCACACACGGGCAGGAACTAAGCATTTCAATTAGAGAAGCATCGAGAAAGCCCAAGAGAGCTGAGGGGTCAGCAAGGCGCAGGAAGGAAACAAGTGACTTCTAATGAGTCCTCTGAAGCAGGTGTGGGGATGGGGGTAGGGAGAAGAGTGATGACAGGAGGAAGAGGAACATGACAGAGGTGGCAGAAGTCAGTGTGGGCCCGGGCTTTCCCTGGCGAGGACAGTGGTACCTCGAGATACGAGTTTAATTCGTTCCGTAACCTTGAGGCGTGGGAAACTATGAGACGCTCGAGTCGCGGTAAACTGGTGGGTCACGTGCAGCCGGCCGATCTTAGCGATTACTCCTATCTCAAATGTTGCTCGTATTTCAAAGCAAAAATCGCTCGCTCGACGGCTCGTGTCTCAAAAATCTCGTATGTTAGGGCACTCGTATCTCGAGGTACCACTGTACATCGGTGCCCAGGCCAGGGAGCTGCAGCAGCTGGCTTCCCCGCCTCACCCAGGAGCCTCCTGCACCCTCCTCGATACCTTCCTGTGGCTAAGGCTCCCTCCTCGTCGCCTGCTGGGGGTGGAACGCATCTGTGGCTGTTCTCGGAAGCATCCTTTTAAGGCCCTGAAGGTCATGGTTGAGCACTGGCTCTGCCCTCCCTCTGGAAGCTCTTATCTGTTGTCTTGATCCTGGCCTGCCTTATTGGATGCCTGGAAGAGAGGGAGCAAAGGACTGGAGACTGAGTCAGTGGCCCTGGTTAGACAGGTCAGTGGCCCTGGTTAAATGCCCTTAGTGGGGAGAAGGAGAGCGTCTGTTGGCTCTTGGGCCTGGCACCCTGCCAGTGAGAGAAAGTTTGCTTAAGACAGTGTTCCCCGAGTGTGGAGGCTACCCTGTGCCCCGGGCATTGCTAAGCGTGTCACTCGTACTGCCTCTCCTATACCAGCTATGGGTAAGCCAGGCTATAAATGGAGAGACGGAGGTTCAGGGAGGTTAAGTGACTTGCTTAAGTCTGCTTAGCTACCACGGGGCAGAGCTGTTAAGGCAGTCCTGATTTGTGGGTGTCTAATCCTACACTTCTCCATTCCTATCCCACCTCAGCAGTGTTTCCAAAGAGGAGACCCCCTTCCCCACCCCTCTAACCTGTGGCCCAGACATATTGAATGTCAGGTCAGGGTGCTGGAGCCCTTGATACAAGCGGAAGAGCTAGACACACCATCCAGGCGTCAGACACCACACTGGACGGCTGGGGAGAAGGCTCTTCTGGCCCGGAGGTTCCTGGTTTACTGCCTCAGTCACCACCAGCATCATCAGTTCGGTGAATGCTTCCCGTGCAGACCCGCTTCAAGGTGCCAGAAGCAACTGTTTCAGCTTCAGCCAATGCCGCGCCACCAATGAAATAGCTTTGTTGTCTTGAATAGTTCATCTCTCTTAGCCTAAGAGTACAGCTCCCGGAGACTGGTTTCTTATAAAAAAAAAGTGGGGGGGGGCATACGAGTGCTTATTTTTCAGTCTTGTGGTGAGGATTAAATGAGGACAAACTCTGAGAAAGTGCCTCATGCAGGGGCTGCTCCCGTGCCCAGCCAGCCAGCAGGTGCCAGCTGAAGCTGAGCTTGGAGGGTGCCAAGCAGGCACGTTCTGGCTGCGAATCCAGTGCACTTTCTCCCCTGCTACGCTCCGTGTCTGTAGCCTCTAGAAGTCGTGTTCCTCAATCCAACCCCGATATCTGCCCCCGACTAACAGCCTCTCCCCAAATGCTCTGCAGGCCCTTCTTGCTCCCAGCAGCAGAAGAGAAGGAGGAACTCAAGGTTTATAACTGCTCTTTCTTCGGGTCACGTGTGGAGTCTGGGGTCAGGGTTATGGGAAAGGCCTTGGGCCTGGGCCACCTGGGACAGGAAGCAGGGCCTTCCTGCTGAACCATGGCTCCCCGATAGTAATTCCAGCTGAGCGCCTAGGCCATTCCGCAGAGACATGTGCGAGGAAGGGGCAGATGGAAACCCCAGCCCTATCACCGGCTGATCAAATGCTGTGCACCTGCCAGGCCCCCACGTGGAGGCTAACCTCGGCAAAGGGTGGGGAGATCGGTGAAACTCAGTGATCACTGGCCTGGCCATCCCCATCCACCTCCTTGTTCTGTTTTCTTTAACTGGAACTGACTGGAGGAAATGATTAGATTGGGCAGCTTGTTAACAATCATCGATTCACTGCGTTCCCTTCACCGGGCACCTTAAAGAGAAGAGCCGGACCATGATCCTCAAAGAAAACTCAGCTTCCCACCCAGGAAGTTGTGTCAGGCTCACTGCCTTCATAGACACCTCCGATCCCCACAGCTAAGGGCTCCTAGGCCCCCACCTGCAGGGTCTGTCCCACTCTGGGGCTCTGTGGTCAGTCTGGGCACAATGCGGAGAGAGAAGGGCCACCCATTCCAGTCTGCCTGGCTCTTTCTACCTTTAGCTCTGAATGTCCTGAAACCTGAGAAACCCATCAGTCCTAGACTAGACTTACAGCTGGTCCCACTAGCAGACAACATCATTTTTTCTTCTTCATCATCGTCATGATTGGTAATAACCGGTCTTGAGCACTTCTTGTGTGCCAGGTTGACACTATAAATCTTTGGGAGGTTAATACAGTGGTACCTCGAGATACGAGTGCCCTAACATGTGAGATTTTTGAGATACGAGCCGTTGAGCGAGAGATTTTTTGCTTTGAAATACAAGCAACATTTGAGATAGCAGTAATCGCATGGATCAGCCGGCTGCACATGACCCAGCAGTTTATCACAACTCTAGCGTCTCATAGTTTCCCATGCCTCAAGGTTACGGAACGAATTAAACTCGTATCTCGAGGTACCACTGTAGTCCTCTTTGGGAAGCCCAGGCAGAGTCTATGGTTAATTCATCTGGTCAACCTCTGCATGACGCTCTTTCTCTGTACCCCCAACTCCTGTTTTCAGCATCAGGTCAGCTTCCTGCGGGGGCCCCTCCCCTCTAATCCTCTGGCTCTAAGAACTGATTTCCTCCACACCTTTGCCTCGCCCTGGTCCCTGGCTCTCAGTCTCTCCGGTGGCTGGGACCCGCTGAGTACTGCAGTTTCCTGTGACTGAGGTCAGCCTTGTTCCTGACCTCCACTCCAGAATTCTGTGAGAGCCTGGAGCGTTGCACCTGACCTTCTGTTGCTGGGGCGTGGCCTTTAACCTGCACCTTGGATCCCGCCTGGCTGCCTTGACCTGTGCTTGATCAGCTGCTTTGTAATTATAGATGGTGCTTGGCTGTCCTCCCTGGGGTTTTTTGCAACTGGTCTAAATTTGCAGAAGCCTCTGCTCCTTGCTCTGTTGGTGTGGCACAGTGAACACAGCCTTTTTAAAATATATATATATATATATATATATATATATATATATATATCAGTCTGAGCATCCTATAACGAGGAAGACAAATAGGCTACTGAAAATAACATCATGCACTCTGAAGGCATGTATCAGTGACTTTTGGATGGGGTGGGGTCGATTAAAATCAAATTGATTCAGATCATGAATGACTAGTCAGGAAGAGTCGATTAAATCAATATTTTCCCTTCAAAAATGCATCTATTTTTTATATAATTTTAATGCACAGTCTCCCCAACTCTGACAGAGATAGATGCGGTTTTTCATTTTTAGGAGTTCCATACCATGCATTTTTAAGCTGTGATTTATTTTGACATTTCGTTGAATCAATTTTGCAGCCACATCTGAGTCTTGAGTGATGACTTGGTTATTTTATTTACCAAAGCTAATCAAACAAATGTGTATGATTTTCCCAACAAAATAAGCATGTGCGCTTTTGAATGTTCAACTGTGTTTGTTGTTGTTGTTGTTTACTGTAAAGTAAAAATGTGTTTTTGCTAAGGTGGATTAGACTGTTTTGGACAGATCCAACCCAAAACACTTATAATATTTTATTTAGAAGTTAACAAGTCTTTACCTTTCATTTCTGTGTATTTGTGTATTATAAAAGAAAGTAAGCTTTTCCACCTTTGTAGTTCCAAAATGATGGTTTAAATTTAGACTGAATTTGTCTCTCTTGCAAGACACTCCTGTATGTGTCGAGAAGAGCTAGCTCTGATCACACCAATGTGATGTTCCTTTTAATCATTGACGAGAATCTCTGTGCTTGACTTCTGCCAGCCAGTGGTGTGAGCTTCTGGGAGCCTTATCAGCATCTTTCATGATTAACTGAGCTTTACTATATCTGAGACAGATTGTCCTCATAGGGATCAGTAGGTTTTATTTGAAGAAAGTATCTTCACAATAACCAAACATTTGAAGAGCAGTTACAGTCTCAGCTATGGCAGTCTATGGAAGGACAGTTTCTCTGCCCCTCTACCAGCCTCAGAATGTTTGGGATGGACCCTTTGCAGCGTCGGAGGCTGGGTGTTGGGTTTAATTCTGTCTTTTCTGAGACTGTTTCTGTCTTCAACTTAGGACATTGTCTCCACATACATTCGCTGCCTGCTGGGAAGTCAATTATCTGTCTATAGATGAATGTATATAGAAAATATAACACACATAACACACACACACACACACACCTATATACACACACATGCATATATACTTATATATATGCACATAAATATATAATGAAATACTGTGCAGCCTTTAGAAAGAAGAAAATCCTGCCATTTATTACTAGCTGGATGAACCTGGAGGGCGTTAGATTAAGTGAGATAAGCCAGGCACAGAAAGTGAAATATTGCATGATCTCATTTATGAGTGGAATCTATAACAGTCAAACTCATAAAATTCAGAAAATGGAATAGTGACTCTAGGGCTGGATAGGATTCTACTGAGTCTCCTATCTACCTAATCGAGGACTTCTGTGAGATCAAATAAGATGAGGCACAGGAAGATGCTTCACAGACATTTGGTTAAAGTGTAAAATGTTTCCACCTGGCTATCAAGCAAGTTGTGTCTCTGGGCTGAAGAAACTGCAAGGAGGCTAGTTGCTAGGAAGAAGAAGCTGGGCATTGCTAGTGACATCATTACCCGGCACCTGCAACGACCGTTTCCAGGCTGGGCTGGGCTGTGGGCCACATTCTGCACCATGGGATCTCAGCAGTGTGACTGCAATTAGGTGGGGTGTCGCTCCAGGGTGGTGGCAGGGCCTGTGTCACACTTGGGGGAAGCTGAGTGTTGCTTTGTTGGCACCAGGTCCGTAGTGCTGTTTTTCTATAAATGACCAATGTGTGTCATGATAGCTTCTGTGTTGAAAGTCTGCCCCCTGGTGGTCAGTGCACATCGTAGCGAGTTGGATGGTCAGACAGCATTTTAGCCTTTTATATATATAGATACCGCATACTTGAAATTTGCTAAGCGTGCAGATATTTTTTTCACCAAAAAGAAAGGTGAGGTGATATGTTTAAAAAGGAAACACATTATCTACATCTTTCAGGTGCCCTCTAGTTTTGTTTTTCTATGACTTGGAACACAAATACATTAGTTTTCCCCCTGTCCCTATAGTTCTAATTGAATAGAAAAGCATAGCATTTTAAGGTTGGGAAGAACATAATGATTTCCTGGTCTCATCCTCAAAGTAGTTCTTCAACATAAAAATTAAGGGACTTTCATAAGTCACAAGCCTGTATTGGATTGGGATATTTTCTCCTCTTAGTCTTCATCCTCTGGAAAGTAAAAACTTTTTTTTACAACTAGTCTCTTTATGCAAACATCTAACGTTTGTTCATTTGCAGCTGTCCTTTTCTGGACTTGCATAGGCTGCACTACAGTCTAGGCGTGGGTGGGCACCACGTGCTTCTGCCCCAGGGGTGCTAGGTTTAACAAATGAAAATAGAGGACACCCAGTTCAATTTGAATTCCAGGTATGTGTTTAGTGTAAGTATGTCCAGAATATTGCCTGGGACATACTTACACTAAAAACTTGACTAGGAACCCTGCTTTCATATCTCACAATCCTATTCTCCCTATTATTCAGGATACCGTGTTGTGTTTGGTTTCTCATGCTGTTTTTAAGATATTAGGTAACATACATAATTCACCTTATAGATGGCCAGACATGCCTGAGTTATAATTCACTGTATATTCCACGCCTCTGTGTTGTTTCATTTAAAAAATATATATATATCTAATGATGTAATAGGTTGTTGATGACAGCGTCTGACAAAATTTTTGTTCAAAAAATGATAAACTACTTCAAACAATGGGCAGGGCTAAATATATGTTTTGCTTTTTTTTTAACATTTGGGATTCAGATGTCAATGACATTAAGTAAAAATGGTTAAGAAGGGGCCCAGCCCGGCCGGTGTGACTCCATGGTTGAATGTCAACCCGTGAACCAGGAGGTTCTAGTTCGATTCCAGGTCAGGGCACGTGCTCAGGTTGCGAGCTTGATCCTCAGTAGGGGGTGTGCAGGAGGCAGTAGATCAACAATTCTCATCATCGATGTTCCTGTGTCTCTCCCTCCCTCTCTCATCCTCTCTGGAATCAATGAAAACATCATTAAAGATGACTATAAAACATATGTACATATCATTGGGGTCAGCTCTGATTATGTCCCATGTACCATTTTCCTCAGCATTCACACTGCAACCCCTTCGAGAAGGGATCCTCTGCTTACAAAGCCCCTGCCTGCCTCAGCCAGCCTGTGTGGCACCAGGTCTCAGGAGACTGGCCTAATCCAGGACTGCCGGGGCCTAGAGCAGTGCCTGGAGCACCCAGGTGACCGTCAGAGGGAGTAGCTGTGATGGGGGCTGAGAGACAGGCCCAGAAGGGAGAGGAGGAAGCCTGTACACAGCTCCTGCTGACACAGCCACTTAGCCGGTCGACGGGAGCCTCACTCAGAAGCCAATTATCCCTTGATGCGTGCTGTCCCGTGGGGGGAGCGTGTCTCCCTGTCCACTGCAGCCAGGTGCTCCTCTGGTTTCTGAACCAACTTGGCCTTGCTCCGTCTCCACACCCGGGGTCGTTCTCCCAGACCTGATTCTTGTCCTGTGTCTTGATCTCATGGGCCGCATTGTTCCCTGTTGTTCATCTTGGTGGTCTCACCGTGCAGTCCAGCTTCTTGACCTTTGCCGTGAGCGAACTCTGTCCTGAGTGGGCGGTGTGACCCCCCAAGGAGCCAGGGCCTGTGATCCTCCACGCCCCTCTCCTCCCCACCCCTCGACCCCCCAGTTCCAGCACTCCTGCAGGCCTTGCTCCAAGACAGCGCATGTCCGCCCTGCAGGGTGAGTGGGGCTGATTTGAGCAGGGTCCAGGAGGGGCAAGAGAAATCTTTAGGAGGCCAAATCCTCCCAGGATCGCTGTAATGGGAAATGCAGACACAGACCTTTTCTTCGAAAGTCGTTTAGCTGGCTTTAATTCTGGACACAATTTTCCGGTAACCTTTAAAACAATAAGGTTTCCTTACCTCTTTTTGATCCTTTAATAAGGGACCGGCTGATGAAGATGGGAGTGGGGGGTGGAGGGGGAGCGCAGATCTGGGGAACTTATGAAGGTAAGGTCTAATGTTATCAAACCTAATTATCATTTCCCGAGCCTCGCTCAAACCCTGGAAGTTGTGGCGCCGGGTCATTACCATCCAAGTTCTCTCTTTCTAATGAGGCTGAACTTTCCCTGACGTGGCTAATGCCGGGCACTTTCTGGCCGTTGTCCCTGTTGACTGATGAACATAATTGGTCCGGGCCTTTTTTTTTCCCAGCCTCCTCGTTTCAGAGCGAGCTCGGTGCCCGCCGGGGCAGGCTTTTCGCAGGATGACTCTCCAGTTCGCTTTTCCTCGGCGTTGGCACCTGTGGCCTACAGAGCCATGAATGGCCTCAACTCCTGGCTCGAGCTGTCGTTTCCTTCCACATGGCCCCAGCCTCTTCTTGGTCGGGCCCCGGTCTCTCCCGTTCCCAGGGATGAGCCCCACAAACTCCCATTTGTACACGTTTCCTGTGGGTGCAACGTGGGAGAGCTCGGTCATGTTCGTGGGCCGGTCCCCCCCGGCCTGTCCGCCTCGGCCGAACCTGGAATACGACGCGTGGGCCACGGACCCGCTCGCTGCGGGATGGAAAGCGAAGGCGCTGAAATTGAGTGAGAAATGTGTGTGCTCGGCGGGTCCTCTGGGGGAAGGGAATTTAATTAAAGGCGGTTAAAGAGGTAAATAAAGATTTCCGGGGATGGTGAAAGGGGACTGCGGGGCACTTTTTATATCATTATGGAGTGATATAACTGGTTATTATTTTAAATTTTGTCTTGCAGCTCAGGCTTCCTTTTGCCTTCATAAAGGAACTCTTAGTCTGACCGAACAGGGCCGGGGTTGGCTCTGCTCACCGCTGCCTCCCGCTGCCCCGGGGAAAACAGGTGTAAATGGGCTCACGGGCCGCGGTTTGCCGCTCTGTTGACTA
This sequence comes from Lasiurus borealis, assembly GCA_004026805.1. Lineage (NCBI taxonomy): Eukaryota > Metazoa > Chordata > Mammalia > Chiroptera > Vespertilionidae > Lasiurus > Lasiurus borealis. The sequence goes on from PVJN01007702.1 coordinate 45,432, forward strand.
ATGAGTTTGCCGACCTCTGGGTAAGCATCACCCTTACCCAGAAGTTTTGACTAAAGGTTAAAGACATTAATACATTATTAAAATGTTTTTTTTAAGTGTTTTCCCCTAAGGCAGTGGTTGGCAAACTCATTAGTCAACAGAGCGGCAAACTGCATGTGGCTCGCGAGCCGCAGTTTACTGACCACTGAGTTAGGGTTTCTGGAGGTTTGTAATAAGAATGGAGATGGAGCTGAGACCGTTTTGGCTCAGTGGATAGAGCGTCGGCTTGCGGACTGAAAGGTCCCAGGTTCGATTCTAGCTGGGGGCATGTACCTTGCTTGCGGGCACATCTCCACTGTGGGGCGTGCAGGAGGCGGCTGATGGATGTCTCTCTCTCATCGATGTTTCTGACTTTCTTTTTCTCTCCCTTCCTCTCTGTAAAAAATCAATAAAATATATTAAAAAAAAAAAGAATGGAGATGGCAAAAAAATATATTTGGAGAGAATGAAAAGTATTTTTTGAGATAACTGAAGGGGGAAAAAGGACAGATGTTAAAGAGGGAGAACGTGTTAAAATTAGGGAGAAGCTGCCTGCAAGAGCAGGAGAGGAGCTGTGGATGGTAAAAGGTGGGCGTGTGTGTTGGATCTTAAGGCGTCCTGGACGAGGGATACAGATGAAAATAAATAATGAGAGAACCAACCATTTACAATGAAGATGAAGTCCTTTAAATTCAGTCCTGGGTTTGAATACTCACTTTCGTGGCCACTGAGCATGTCCCTTAGCTCTTTGTCCCCTGTTTTACTCCTCTGTAAAATGGTCCGATAGTCCTCGCTTCTCATCACTGTGCGTACGAAACGATGTTTTTAAGGGCTTAGTGCAGTTTCTGTAATAGCAACCGACAGAAGCTGCAGTTCTTATAAGGGATGCTACTATGGTGACACAAACAGCACCAGTTACCATTAGTCACCAGGGACATGGGCCCTGTGCAGAAGCCCGCACCGGGATAGGACACGGGAAAGCCGAGTCTGCGTAAGTTTGGCTGGGCTTGTGACCTCTTAGCTACCTTAGGTGGCCTATGCGCTGGCTCGCCTTGCCAGTCCCATTTACCCCCGTTGTCCCCGGGCAGTGGGCAGCGGTGGGCAGTGGTGGGCAGTGCCTCCTTTCCTTCTTCAGAGTGATCCAGTTTGGATGACAAATCATATAGTTACCCGGCATTTGATTCTTACTGTCCAAGTCAGTAAGACAGTGTTACTGCATTATTTATTGTTTCCTGTTTTCTCAAATAGATTATGTGTCTCTAGAGGCCACTATATATGTATGTATGTGTAAATCTCTGTATAATGCACTCCCTCTCTCTCTCTCTCTTTCTCTGTTGTCACACATGCACAAGCTCTCTCTCTCTCTCTCTCTCTCTCTCTCTCTCTCACACACACACACACACACACACACACACACACCCTTAGTACTGCTACAGCACTTGCATCAGTTCCTTATCGGTGCTCATCTCAACGAGAATCGTCGACCTCATCCTATATGGTCCTTTCTACCTATCCCCTCCCCCTGTTTGCTGCTCAACGGGCCTCTCAGAAAGGGCATCATCAGAGGATGCAGGGCTGAGAGGAGAGTGAGGAGAAGGTATTCAGAGGAGCAGAGCGGGAGCTGTGGACAGACCGGGAGTCTGCATCCTCGCCTGTCACCTGGGCGACCCCTGCTCCTGGCCACCCACTGCACTTCTCTGAATGTTTGCTTATACAGAAAAGTGAGCAACAAAAGAGACCTTGCGGGCCTATTAGGATTGCATTGCCCCGGGCCTGACGGTGGTGGGTGGTAATAAACGGGAGCCTTGTAAGGAACAGTCCTCTGAATAGATGTGGGGGGCTCCATGTCCCTACCTGCCCTTACTCAACTCCTTCCTCTAGTTTTTCCAGCTGTTCTTTTTTTTAAAAAATATATATATTTTATTGATTTTTCACAGAGAGGAAGGGATAGGGATATAAAGTCAGAAACATCGATGAGAGAGAGACATCAATCAGCCGCCTCCTGCACACCCCACATTGGAGATGTGCCCGCAAGCAAGGTACATGCCCCCGACCGGAATCGAACCCGGGACCTTTCAGTCCGCAGGCCGATGCTCCGTCCACTGAGCCAAACCGGTCTCGGCTAGCTGTTCTTTTTTTTTTTTTTTTAAAAAAATACATTTTATTGAAGTTTTACAGAGAGGAAGGGAAAGGGATAGAGAGCCAAGAACATCGATGAGAGAGAAACATCGACCAGCTGCCTCCTGCACACCTCCTCTGGGGATGTGCCCACAACCAGGGTACATGCGCTTGACCGGAATCGAACCCGGGACCCTTCAGTCCGCAGGCTGACACTCTATCCACTGAGCCAAAACCGGTTAGGGCTCCATCTGTGCTTTATACACCGTGGTTTCCAGGCCCATTTGGTGACCGGGCTTGCTTGAGTTAGGTGGCCAGGTATATGGAGAAGCCAATTCCTTCACTCAGGAAGGAGTCCCTGCATGCCAGGCCCTGGGCTAGGCCCGGGGAATGCCCCGCCGAGTGCCAGATGCGGCCTGTGGTCTCACGGACCCGCTGGCTGCCGGAGGAGCTGTCGGTAGAGCGCTTTAGGAAGATTTCTCTCGCCATCTCACGAAAGCGTGCGTGGAACTGCCAGAGCCCCAGAGCCCAGCGTCCCCCGAGAGAGGTCTCCTCGCTGTGAGCTTTGAACTTCCTGCCCGCCTTGAAGCTAAATCATGTTATTCAAATGGGATATTTGTGAGTCAATATCAATTCAGCAGTGAAGCGGCCTGCCAGGCCCCGTGGAGTAAATCATCCCGGAAGCATGAGAGGAGCAGCGGCCCTAATAGCTCTCGTAAACACGCTGTCACTCTCGGGTTGGGCCCGGGCCAGCCCGGCCTCGCCGTGTTCCTCTCTGTTTCTGGGAAACCGGGAGAGCCAGCTGCGACACCCGTTCCACACCAGCCCGGGCACGGGGCGTGGAGATCGCTTCTGAAGCTTGCATAGCCATCAGCAAGGCTTCTGGGTGGGTGGGGGGAGGGTGCAGGCTGGGGGTTTCAGGGCGACACATTTGCAAGTGAAAGAGGTGTGGGACCACTGAAGGAACCTCTCTTCTGTGCCAGGCTCTGCATATGTGCTCCTCATTAGTGCTCATGGCAACTGTCCCTGGGGCTTTGTTTTGCACAAGAGGAAGCTTCTTCGACTTGGGAGGTCAAGTGACTTCTCCAAGGCCACACAGCTGAGGGTTGGGGCAGGGCTGGCGGTAGGTAGGCTGTGTTCTCTGCTCAGTAGGCTAGGAGCTGACAATCTCTGTGAGACCAGCCTCCTCCCCTGCATGTCCCCTGGCCCTCCCTTAACTGCTTCCCCGCAGCGAGGTGTCAGTCCTCACCCACATGGGTCTCTTCCAAGTCCCTGACTCGCAGGCAGTTGTTTTGAGGGCAAACTTCCATTGATTCTTGTCTCTGGGAAACTCAAACAGCATACAGGTGGATAAGGAGCCCCCTGTGGCTAGGGAAAGGGGGTTCCGCCCCAGGCATGGCTCCTCTTTTGCCTGGTAGCCCCTGAATTTGATTTAGTTTTCGTCACAGATAATTTATCCACGATTTGTCTGTCTTCTCCAATGGAGTGCAGGATCCAATAGGACAGAGTCTAGGGTGAGACAGCTATTCTTTTTAAAAATATATATATTTTATTGATTTTTTACAGAGAGGAAGGGAGAGGGATAGAGAGTCAGAAACATCGATGAGAGAGAGACATCAATCAGCCGCCTCCTGCATGCAACCAAGATACATGCCCTTGACCGGAATTGAACCTGGGACCTTTCAGTCTGCAGGCTGATGCTCTATCCACTGAGCCAAACTGGTCCCAGCGAGACAACTATTCTTGAGTGGCCCACTGGCTGCCATCACTCAAGCAATTGGGGGAGGGGTTTTCCCAGCAAAAATTGCCTGGCCCCTGCAGTTGCTGGTATTTCCTGTGGCCTTGACTGTTTTCCTTATCCACAACTTCCGTGTTCCCAGCACTGAGCTGTTTCAGAGCAAACGCTGGCTTATCATTTTGGGTGGAGAATGTAGGGCTTACATCAGACAGATAGGCAATTCGAGCAGGGCCGAATCCACGTGGTCATGGAAGCAGCACGGAGCTGGAGTCTAGTGGCCCGTGTCAACCGGTGCAGCAGGCACATCTCCGCCTGGTGTCCTGTGTGCCTGCCTCACTCTCTTACCCATCCAGAGGGCTGAGAGGAAGTCCCTTGTCCCCAGGCACTGAGGTGTGGGGAGCCCACTGGAGCGATGTAAGGGTCAGTTTGGGGTGAGACCCATCTCCTCTAAGGACGCCTTTAGCTCAAGGAGGCCTAGTCTATGAGTCTTGACTCTGGTGAGGGAGAAGCATCGGTTTGGGTAAGAGAATGAAAGGAAAAGAGAGCAGGAAAAAAGCAAGGCCCAGAGAGGACAGAGAGAGGCCAGGCCAGGGGAGCAGAGGAAGCTGAGAATGAAAGAGAAGAGAGCAGTGAAGGAGCAAAGGGAAAGAGAATGGGAGCAGGAAGGGAACGATATGTATTTGACATATATGTATATATGTTCATGCATGTGTGCATGTGTGTGTGTGTGTGTGTGTGTGTGTGTGTGTGTGTAAGATACACATGGTAGAGGAAGGAGACTGGAAGCGAGGGAGAGGGAGCGAGCTCCATCTCGCCTGAGCAGCACCCATCCCCCTCCTCCCCTCTGCCCTGGCCCCTGGGCACAGCACAGGTTGAAGATCTGCCTTCAGTCCTTCCATCCGGAGATGTCCCTCTCTGTCTGGGGTTCACCCTGTTCCTCCATGTGTCTCTGTCACACCTCCGTTTCTGGCCCTTCCCCGACACCCTCTCCTTTCCCCCACCCTCTTCTCACCCCACCTCTGCAAACCTTGCTGTCCCCCAGGCACTGTCTCCCCTGGGGGCTGCTGATCAGCACCTCCAGGCCAGACCTGTGACAGGACAGCCCCTGAGCACGCCGGCTCCCGGGCAGGCAGCCCTGCACTGTGCTCGGTCTCCTGTCTGCTCTGGCCATATTGAAACCCTACGGGAGTTTTCAGCAGGAATCTGCGTTTTCATTTTGCACTGGGCCCTATCCGTTATGTAGCCCATCCTGCCTGAGTCCAGAAACCCACCGAGGGCTCTCCAGGAAGAGGGAGAGTCCAGAATTCAGAGGAGGGCAGGGGTGAGATGCAGGTGGATGGGGGTGCAGCTTGGGCGCTCTGGGGAAGATGCCCGGGACCAGGTGAGCCAGTCATCCTGGAAGGCAGGAGAGGCTGGCCTGGGACCTGCAGCGTCAGCCTTCAGGACCTCGGTCACGGAGGCAATGCCGCTGCTTTGGGCCTGGCTGCCAGGACCCCTCCCTGCCTGTGGGTGGGCAGGGAAGAGAACATCTCTCATCAGAGGGAGATGCTGTCAGCTGACAGCAGTTTCTGAACGAAGCTTCTCTGTCAGCTCTGGCTTCAGATCCAGGTGGCTGTCTTTAGAGCCCTGGCCGTCCATCATGCTCCAGTGTCCTCTGGACTTTGTTCAAGAAATAGCTGTAGAAGGTCAAGTCCAGGGGGAGGAGAACCCAGACGCATCATGGGCATCCGGGTTGACCCTGGTTCCACCTTTCTCCAAGTCCGAGGAGGCCCTGGTGCGTCTCTCTGCTAACAGGGACAGCTCTTGCTGCTCCTGCGAGCACAGTCCCCGGCCCCGAGCAGGCCCAGCCTGTCTTCGTCCCTCACACATCCAATTACCCGACTTCCACCTCGGCATTGTTGCAGTTGGACGAGGATCTGCAGCCCCCCAAACGCTGCGTACTGGAATTTGGATGCACCTGAAAAAAAAAATTCAGACTCCGGGATGTAGAACTTCGAATGAAAATGAGATGTGTGTTCACAGCCTCGCTTGTTTTGGCCGCACCGGCTCGTGCCTGCCAGCGCCGCTGCTCAAGCACACGGCTCAATGGCTGCCAAGCATCTTTCGGGCTGGTGGGAAGGGAGGAATCACGGGGCTTTTGGCGCCTAACCGCAAGCCTGTTCGAGTCCAGTGTAAAATGGGCAGGTGGGAGAAGATGGCCTTCACTAGGAGGGCAGGACAGCCTGGGCAAGGCCTGCCTGGCGCTGCCATTTCTGGGTTCCTTCCATCTTTCGAGGAACATTGGGACCCTTTGTAACCTAGATTATGTAACGGAGCGAGTCCCCACAAGACAGACCGCAAAGACTAATTGAATCCAAACAGGCATAAATTTATTACACATTCAAATCTGGGCTCAAACCTTAGCTGACGCAGCAGCCTGGCAAACGCCCGGTAAGAGCGCCGACAGAGGGGCAGTCCCTCTTTTTATACCCATCCTGCCTTCCCCTATTGGCTCATACTGCTGGCTTGGCAATCTTTAATGGGTTCTCAGGCAGCAAGGGACCAGCTAACCCAGGAGGTTCCTAGTCAGGCTGCTTGACCTAGTTAGCCTAACGGACTCAGGAAGTTGTGGTTCAGGTGCTGTGATCTGGCCGAAGATAAGAGGAATAGTTTGCAGGCCTGGCTTTAGGGGAGGAAGTGTTGCAAGCCTAGCCGTAAGGGGATTCCTCAGTAGTTCCCGTTTATCTCTGGACTGCTTGCTTAACCATTTATTGCTACAGATTAGACCTAGATTATCCAAGCGGATCTCCTAGGTTTGTGTAGGGGCTCCTTTTGGGATGTGGGCAATCCTGGGTCCAAACTGAATTTGTGACAGGTGCTGGGTGAACGAGTGACGAGGTGGAGCAGGTCCTGGTTCCCGGGGGGGAGGGGGAGAAGAACTCAGGAGCAGGCTCTGTGTCCTGGCAGGTGGTGGTGACAGGGCCTTTCCAGGACTTCTCTCAGGTGGTGGCTCACACTTTGCCTCTTTCTTCCCGGAGCGTCTTGGAGGAGGATGCTCTGCAGAGTTCAGGGGAGGGGCAGGTGGGTGGAGGAGACGCCGGCTGTGCTGTCGGTGGGTTGATTAAGCCGTCTCCTTTTCCTCACCGGGGTCAGGGCCAGCGTTGATGGATTCCCCTCTTCCCTGTCACAGTGCCCGTTTCTCACTGAGCTAGGCAGTTCATCACCCCATCGGGATGGGGAGACAAATGACACCAGTAACGGGAACGGAGGAGGATTAGATAAAACCGAAGAGCTATCACACACCACAGTGGACAGTCATTTAAAAGGAAATCCATCTCGTTGTGGCCCGAGGCCCTTCGGGAAGAAAAAGACATCTTGCTATTGCGAGTTCAGTTTTTACGGGGGCGGGGGTCAGCCTCCGGGCAGCGAGGCCCTGCTCCGGCAGGTTGGCACGGCCCTGGCTTGCCTCCAATGAAGTCTCCCCGGGGTCAAGGGCAAGGAGGAGAGGGAAGGTTCTGGAGAGACTTGCCCGCGTCCCCTTCCCAGCACAGGGTCTGCCTGTCCTCGGAGGAGGCATCGCGGTTAACCTCGCGGCGAGTCCATTTCCTCGGTTGCGAAGTGGGGGGTCGTAAAAGCCTTTGCTTTATAGAGCCGTTGTGAAGAGTAAATGAGGAGACACAAGCACAGTGCTTAGCATGTAACTAGGAGGCTGTAAACGCTAAGCGCGGTGATTACGGGGCAGAAGCCGGCTGTCCGGCCTGTCCTCCGACAGGAGCGCACGCGTAAACACGGGCCTCCTCGCCGTCCCCCCGTGACCTTGTGGTAACCAGCGAAGATAATGTTTCACTCCGTTTGGGGGAGATATTCACCTTCTCCCTGGCCTTCAACACAACGGAAGATAGGGGGGAAGGGGAGGGTAATCCTATTATCTTCTGATTTTCTTTTTCTAGAATAGCTTTATTGAGGTGTCATTTACATGCATAACATCTTAGAGCAGCGGTTCTCAACCTGTGGGTCGAGACCCCTTTGGGGGTCGAACAACACTTTCACAGGGGTCGCCTAAGACCATGGGAAAACACAGATACGATTCATAACAGTTGCAAAATTATAGTTATGAAGTAGCAACAAAAATAATTTTATGGTTGGGGGTCACCACAACATGAGGAACTGTATTAAAGGGTCGCGGCATTAGGAAGGTTGAGAACCACTGTTAGAGCTTCTTCATCCTCCCGGAAGAAACCCTGTCCCCATGAGGGTCACTCCCCATGCCTCTCACCTGGTCCCTGGCAGCCACAACCCTCCTTCCCGCCTGTGGGTAACGGTGGACATTTCATACACATGGAATCATAGAAGGTGTGGCCTTTTCTGCCCGGCTTCTTTTACTCAGCGTAATGTTTTCCAGGCCCCTCCACGCCATAGCACAGAGCATGCCTTTTCATTGGCAAAGGATTCTCCCTCGTAGGGTGTACCTCATCTCACTTGCCCATTCATCAGCTGGTGGGTGTTTGGTGGTTTCCACTGAAGGAGGAATAATCCAGCGTCATCGTAAACCGCCAAGAGCCTGGCTGTTGTCCCGGGCTCGGGGGCCGTGCTGCTGCTGGGTGCTGGAAGGGGACCCCTGCCTGTCCCTTAGGGCGGGTGCTCTGGGGTTGGGAGGGCAAAGGCGGTAGCCCCGCCCCTTTGTTACCATCGAAAGGGAGTTGGCCATCGGCTGTGGACCTTTCTCGGAGCACAGTCCTTTGTCCGTCTTCTTAAGCAGCCACAGCACAGGTGCCTGTGGGGCTGGGCCACCACATCTTGACCAGGGGTTCTAGGTTGGAGAACAACGGAAATATTTTTTGGGGGGCAGAACCGGGGGCAGGGTGGGAGGTGGAGGCTCCTGAGCTTTGCTGCTGGTGTAGACGGGGAGCATCCACACCAACAGGAGGGAAGGGCGGACTCGGGGAAGGGCCTGCGTCCCCAGCCTTTCTGCCAGCATCTCCCTCGGCCAGGCCAGCGATTTTCCGCCGGTGTGCGCCACCGGAGCTTTTACAACAGGCAGGACCTGACTGACGGGTCAGGGGCACCGACCTCCTTTCCCCTCAGCTTCTCCAATGAAAATGTGACAACAGCCAACACCACAATAGCTGTCCAGTGTGAATCAATATGCTGCACAAAGAGATGATTCATGCCCCGGTGGGACGGACGGAACCGGGCGCAAGATCTCATCACCCTATTCAGAATGGCCTGTGACTTAAAATTTAAGAATTGTTTATTTCTGGAATTTTCCATTTAGTATTTTCGTATCGCGGTTGACCACAGGTGACTGAAACTGCAGGTCAGGAAGCTCAGGATAAGCCAGGGGGATGACAACTGTATCACTCTTCCCAGGAGCCATAATCCAGGGCAGCGATTTTCAGCCTTTTCCATCTCCTGGCGCACATAAACTAATTACCACAATTCTGCGGCACACCAAAAAAAAAAATGCATTTCTTGCCGATTTGACAGAAAAACGGGTGTGATTTTGATGCGGTACAGAAAGGCACCCGTGATTGTGCGCCTTCTCTGGGGATTCAGGCCGGGTCCCTGCCCCTTCTCTGTGGCCCTGGCAGGAGACATGTGCTCCTACCTCTGGACTCGAGCTGTGGCTGCAAGGCCCGAGTTTGCTGCTCTTTCTCCCCTCATCATCCCTCCTTGGGTCTGGAGGGAGTCTCTGCACCCACCTCCCCTGATGTCTTCTGTGAGAGAAATGTGGGGCCCGGGCCTGGGAGATCTGGTGACTGGGTGAGGGCGGGGGCAGGGCACCTCTGCCTGCCTGGAGCCAGAGGGAGGTCGTGTCAGAGCCGATGGTGGAGTCCCTGAGGGAACGGTGGGGCCATGGCTGCTGGGGGCAGACTGAGGAGATCATCCTCAGCCGGCATCGTCCCACTGCATCGCTGATGTGGCCTGAGTGGGTATCCTCTGCTCGAGGGGGTAATTAGTGCTGGTGTCCGAGCACCTTGAGCTGCGATGTGGGGGAGGTGGGTGTGCCTCCAGTGCCCTTCTCAGGCTCCCACTTCTCCACCCGACTGGGCCTGGGACCTAGGTTTTCTACCCGGGTGGCAGCTTTCTGCTGTGCCTTGGTTTCTCTTCTGCTGCTGGAGAACGGCCCAGTGCTGGGGGCGGAGGGAGCATGGATGGCACACAACTAGGCTGGCTGGGAAGAGCCAGGTGGCCTGGAACAAGAATCTGTGACAGCAGCAACACGGTGGCTCCCGCCCACCTGCACTGAGACCCAGGGCCTGCTCTGTGCTCCTCACATATCTGCAGCTGGTTTTATCTTCCCGTCGGGATCGCTGGGATGGTGATGTTTTGGCCGAGATGTAGTTCCTGTCGAACCCATAAAGACATTTCTGAGGGAAGAGCTCTCATAAAAGGCTTCCCTTGCCTGGCCCCTCCCTGCTCGCTCAGCCCCAGGGACATAAATAAGCCTCTTGTTTCTCTTTCACAAGCAAACAGGGACCCTTCATAGGGGCTGGATGCCACCCCTCTCCCCCCCCTCCCCCTCACAGCCACTGGGAGTCCTTGGGCAGAGTCGGTGAGTTACGGCTGCTGTTGAAGCCACAGCCTCGCTCCTCCAGCTTCTGACAGGCTCCTGGGTGCTTCACGGCAGGGGAGGGTGCTGTGAATCCTTCCTCCATCTCCCTGTGACAGTGGTGCTCTAGCCCCCAGGGTGGCCTACAAACAGCTCAGCTGAAGAGCCAATGAAAAGCCTGCAAGAGTGGGCTCTCGCAGAATGGGGCCTCAGGATTGGCGGAGAAGGGGAAAGGGCTCCCGGGAAGAGGCCACCTGCCGTGCGCAGTCCTGCTTTGAGCTCAGCACCTCGCAGGGATTATCTCCTCTCTCCCACATAGTAACCCTGCAGGCAAGGTGAGGACAGGAAGGAGACCTGGAGCCATTTCTCTAAGTCGCACAGCGGGAGAGAGGATGGAGCAGGGCTTTGAATCCTGAGCTGAAGGCCTGTGCCCTGGCAATTGAGCTTTGGGACCGTTTGTGGGGATGCGTAGGTAGGTTACAAGGCGTGAGCGTGATAAAGCTGGAACTCAAAAGCCACATCTACCCCCTGCCTTCCGCCCTGCTGTTGTGCTGTCCTTGGACACTGGGGGGTGGGGGGGGGAGGTCGGTTGGACACCCAGGAAGTGTTGGGCACCTAGGGAGGACTTGTAGGAGGGTTTGCTCTAGTCTCTCTCAAAGGAGGAAGCTTCCCAGGGCAATCAGAAGGTGATTTCTTTTTTTTTTTTTTTAATATATTTTATTGATTTTTTACAGAGAGGAAGGGAGAGAGATAGAAAGTCAGAAACATCGATGAGAGAGAGACATCGATCAGCCGCCTCCTGCACACCCCACAGTGGGGATGTGCCCGCAAGCAAGTTACATGCCCCCGACCGGAATCAAACCCGGGACCTTTCAGTCCGCAAGCCGACGCTCTATCCACTGAGCCAAACCAGTCTCGGCAGAAGGTGATTTCTTTCACGATGCTTCCGTTCACACGCCATCTTTAAAGTCTCCCATGTTGAGCAGGACCTGACAATAGGAGTCCCTGGAAGACCTGTTACTAGTTTGATGGGGCTGGAAGGGGTGCAGTAGCATTCACTCCCCAGGGCTTTCCTTCTGGCCCCAGAGTGGCCTGGTCAACCCCACCCAACACTATGCTGGTTGCTCCCTTGTCTTTCCCCCTAGGGTTTACCAGGCACCAAGCTTTGCGGTTTGCCAGGCACCAAGCTTTGCCGTTTGCCGAGAACATCTATGTTGCCTTCATTCTCACCACCCTCCTGAAAAGTATCCTCCCCATTTTTTTTCCAATCCAATGCAGAAAACAGCGCTCAGAGGGACTTGCCCCCAATCACACAGCTATTTGATTCAGCTCACCATGATGCTTTCCCCACAATCATCCCAACCTGCTGTGGAAGGAAGAGGGAGGACGGGGGAAGCTTGAAGAGAGGTTGTAAAACATCAAAGCAGTCCCTGCTCCCAAGGTCCTAGGAACTGCGTGCATCCACCTAACAGTTAAGACAGTAAAGCAAAAGGGTGGATAAAGGACCGAGCCTGATGCATAGACTGCTGATTCTGTGGGGGGCTTTGCTTCCAACCACTTCTCCATGGCCCTCCCCAATCTCCCTCCCCCTTTCTCCCCAGGAGAAGTGCAGCCAGCCTGAAAGTGTGAGCATGTAGTGTGTTGGCCATGAGGGAGGAGATGAATCTCTTTAACTGTTGTAACAGTTTTTCACTGTTTGTTCTGGGGATCGATACAAAGGAAAAGTTATTCCCAGTAGAGGGCTTGGCTATGTAGTTTTTTAAAAAATATCCTTAGTCCTTCTTCTCTGGTCCTGTTTGCTTTTTTCCTCTGTCACGTTTTTTTTAGAGCAGAGACATTTCTGAGAACAGACAAGGTTCGTGGTGCTGAAGTGGACAGCGCCATGGCTGCCGCCTGCTGCTCTCTGGGCCGGCAGACACCTGGCTGCATGGACCTAGGCTCAAGGAAGTCAGTCACCTCTATTCTTTGGACAGAAATGCCAACTTCCTGCGCCGGGAGCCTTTTCAGGAGAGGGGACCTATAGGCAGAAGGGACCCAGTGGTCGGTGGGGAAGGAGATTTAAGTCTCCTCCTGGATTCAGATCTCAAAATGTAGGAGTGTCAGGCAAGATCCAACAGGACCACCTAAAGTCTGCCAATCCAATAGAAGTCAGATCGTCTGTGCCATGTATTTCAACATGTAAATACAGTGGCACCTCGAGATACGAGTTTCATTCGTTCCGTAACCTTGAGGCGTCGGAAACTATGAGATGCTCGAGTCGAGGCAAACTGGTGGGTCGTGTGCAGCCGGCCGGTCTGCGCGATGACTCCTATCTCAAATGTTGCTTGTATTTCAAAGCAAAAATCGCTCGCTCGACGGCTCGTATCTCAAAAGTCTCGTATATTAGGGCACTCGTATCTCGAGGTACCACTGTATACAGTCTTGGCTCTGCTGTAAGTTAGTTAGTGTTAACTTTCAAACATTTCCCCCAGTAGAATCCTTTTAGTTTGATTGAAATCTGTGCCGGGTCTCATATATGAACTGGATGAAAATGGAGCTCTGGTTTTGGGGGACAGGGTTTGGGGCAGACTCTATTGGCCTATTGGTGCTCTTTGCATTAGAATCTGTGGCTGAGAGGGGTCAGCCCTGAAAGTTGTTTCAGATAGAATATTCTAGAAATTTGCTCTCTCACACGATTCTCCTCTAGTTTTGTGCCTATGTCTAGACTCTCCAGGGGGCCCATGAAAACTATGTTGGCAGAAACAGTATCTTAAATTTTTTTCCTTGCACTCGCTAGGAACATGAAGGCAGATGTATACACAGTTGAGTTTCAATCTTTTTTTTCCCACTGAACTAAAGTGTTTGCAGCAGGGTATCGGGGGAAGACAGCCACTCTCCACCAGTCTAGATATGGCATCCATTCTGGGTTCTGGTGGAGTTGGCCAGGAGCCTCGTCATTTCTCCTCTTGCAACCAGTAATAGAGGATGATGCCCAACAGGGAAGAAATGGGAAGGAAATGCTCATTTTGGAGGTCCCCTCCTATAGAATTGTCTTTTCAGATCTCTTCCACTCAGGCAAAATTCTTCTTCCTTATTGTCAGTCAGGGATTCAGTTCATTGTCAGAATTTTATTAAATGCTGGGGGTGGGAGTCAGCTTAAACTGTGTTCCTATTTTCGAGGGCTGTTCAGTGTGAGTGGTGACAGTAGGCACCTGGGGGCACATGACCGGGTGGTAAGATATAGTGACACAGAAAAGAGGCAGGTGTAGAGTAAATTGCAATATTTTACTTTGAAAGGGCCAGGGCATGAGGCTTAAAGGGCAAGGATTAAGGGGAAGAACATTCTGGGGGGAAAGCATGCGTAAATACTCACAGAGATCGCAATGACTGTTTTCTATGGTTGCATGGTAGTCAGGGGCAGTTAGCAGGTTCATTGGGGAAGGCGCTTAAGGTGAGACTGGCCAGAGAGTTTAGGTTCCAGGTGGGAAAGAACCTAAAGAAGCTACAGGACAAAGAGTGGGTTTGCAGGAGAGGGACATGTATGGTCACTACTCGGTTTGAGGAAAAGTACCCTAATGATCTTTGAGAGAACGCGTATTATCCTGGGGAAGAATGATGGACACCCAGACTCAGATGAGAAGATCGCATTTAAAATGAGAGCGAGGAAGGAGGTGGATACCAGAGATATTTGGTGGTGGAATTAATAAGCCCATCCATGGAGGTGAGGGTTGAGAAAGAGAAATTTAAGGAAAACACCAAACGTTTGTTTTGAGAAACTGGGTGGAGATGCTTGCTAGGGAGTCTGAAGCTCAGAGAGAGGCCTAGTGGAATGTGGGACCTTTGGCCTGTGGGTGATGGTTAACTGCCTGGGTGTGAACAAGTGATGAGGGACCACTTGAAGGGTGGGAAGAGAAACTCCAAGACTTAAGAAGGAACGGGAAGGGATGGGAAGCAATGCAGATGGGTGAGCCAAAGGGGGGGTCTGCCTTCTTTTACAAGGCAGCTGGGAAGAAAGTCTGCAGCAGCCACCTCTGCGTCTCAGAGACGGTGTGGTCCGGTCCGTAGACGCCCATTATCCTTCTATGCCCTGGAGCTCCCCTACCAAGGTCCTGGCGGGTGGAGTCCCCTCAAGACATAGACACAGCGGAGCCGGGTGGTCCTGCGGAATTGGCTGTCTTCCGGGCGTCTCCGACTTCCCTCCGAGAGGGGTGACCCGCTGGGCCCAAAGCCCCGAAACTAATCAAGAGAGCTGCTTAACTTAAACACATCACCCGGCTGTGCAGGCTGGGCCCCAGGTGTCACGTTGACAGCCGCTGGCCCATTAAAGGTGCAGCTAGACTGGCGAGGCACAGCGCTGAGGAGCCGCTGTTAATAGCATTTGATAGCAGGACCGCAGTGAATAGTTAGGCAGTGTTTTATGAACAGGTCTCCTTGTGCTCTGGGAAGGAGGATTCCATTTATTCAGAATGGATTGGCTCTCCCCTATTAAGTTCAGGAGGGTATAAGCAGCTCCATTCCTCCACTGAGGGCATGCTCTCTGGCAGGAGTGGGACCCCTTTGACATTGGTCCTATTTAGGTTCAATAAGAGGGTCTTCGTGGCTGGCCTGTGGGGATTGCTGGCAAAGGGGGGACCCGAGGGACTGATGTATGGTGGGTGGAGAAAGGCTGTGTGGTCATCATAGAGTCTTCCCAGACTGGTAGGAGACCCCCCTGACTTGGGAACTCCTGGCTGGAACCCTGGTTTCCTTGCCACACTTGGGCAAGCCATTTAACCTTTCTGCGTCTGCTCTCTCCATCTGGGAAGTGCAGCTAAACAGCACCTCTCTTCCTCCGAGGTGTACCGTAGTAACCAGTGACCCGGAAGCATTTCAAGGTTGGGGACGGGAAAGGACTTGGGGTAGTGTCCCCACGAAGCATTCAAGGAGACTCGGGAATGCCCGTTAAGGGGAAGGGAAATAAGTTGAAATCATACATTAAGTTGAATTTCTGATACGTTTGTTCAGGATAAGTAACATTTTAGAATAGGTACATAAAGTGTTGGGCTGTTTCTGTTCAGAATAGAAGTGGACTATGTTTTTTTTTAATTCAAAGAAAAGGAATACTTTTTTTCATTAATGTTGGACAGGTGAGGAGGAGGAGGGCAAGGGCCCCAGACTGGCTTTCCCTTTAAAACAAAGCATGGCCGGAACCAGTTTGGCTCAGTGGATAGAGCATCGGCCTGCGGACTGGAAGGTCCCGGGTTCGATTCCAGTCAAGAGCATGTACCCTGGTTGCGGCACATCCCCACTGTGGGTTGTGCAGGAGGCAGCTGATCGATGTCTCTTTCTCATCGATGTTTCTGACTATCTCTCTCCTTTCCTCTCTGTGAAAAATCAATAAAATATATAAAACAAAGCATGGATACATGGAATAGACTGACAGAGGATGGGGGATGGGGGGAAGGGCAAATGGAGGTGGGTAAAGGGTGCGGATGGTGTTACTGAACCACCTTGGAGCCCTGGCAGAGGGTGGCTTGGTGTGGTCAGCTCCTAGAGTGCATAGTGGGATGGAAGAGATCACTGTGACCTAGGGGACATATGGAGAACAGTCAGGATGCAAGCCCGAGTCTCTGGCATGAGAACCAGGCTCCTTACCATTTCTCTAAGCTGGCCCAGGGTTCCACACAGGGTCCCACAAAGCCTGTGGTGGCGGGTCATGCGCAGTGGTGGGTCATGTGACAAACCTCAGGCTCCGAGAAGCACCTGGTGATGGTGGCTGCCTCTCCTTCGGTACCCGAGCCAGGCCCCGGGCCTCAGCGGCTAAGCTGGGTGTCTAGCTTGGCCCCGGCTTTACACTAACACATGCAGCTACTATAGGCATTTCAACATTCTTTTTCCCCATCTTGTGACTATCTTGGAATTATAGCAGTTATTAGACCATTGCTAGATCTTGTGGTTGAATATATTAATAAACACATTGGTTATTATATCAAATTTAAAAAATTACTTTGAAAAAACAAATGTGAATATAATTTTTTTTGTAATACTATGCCTTTTATTCTATGCATGTATACACAGAATTCTGAGAAGGGTTCCCCAGGGTTCCCCCATGCACAGAAGGTTCAGAATCCCGGGGCTGCATGGTCTGGACCCTGTCTGTAGCCACAGGTTTTGGATTGTGGCGGGTGTTGCCTCGAAGGTCTGGACCAGAGGGCCTGGCCAATGGGGAGCTGGTCAGTCCCCTTGGCTGTGAGCCTGCTCACAGTCCCCATTACACGGAAGGCCCCTCCCGGGACCCAGCACACTGCAGATGGAGGGCAGGGCGCCAGGGCTCGGGGAGCAGATAACAGCATAATAGCCCCTTTGGCCTCCGGCAGCTGAACCCCAGCTGACCTTGGACTGCTCCCTTTCGACCCCGAAGCTTGCCAGGCAATTGATCAAGTGGAATGACAAGTCTGTGGTTTATCCGGCCCCTTTAGTCGCAGCATTTAAAGTGCTGCTCAAAGGTCAGCTTCCGAGGGGTAAGTGCCCATGTCATTTACGCTTTTAAAATATTAGAATAATGAAAAGCAATGTGTTGGCGCCTTGCTAATGGGTGTACACTTTCCAAATTTTCATTAGGCCTGGGGAAGATTGCTAGCATTATGCGGATGATCTATTTGATAGCACTGAGCCGGAAGATAACTGTGTATCTGTGCTGTGAATAACAATTTTTGCTTTTATTTAAATTACTCCTTTTCCAGGGCTTGATTCCTTTTAGGAGCAATATTTCCATGGCCGAGTCTCGTTGTTTTTTTTTGCTCCTATAGTTTCCGGTCTTCCCGCTTATGGCTCTGTATGGCCTCACGTCTCGCCACCCAGGACACAGACGGTAGCCCTAGCCTCGGCCCCGCCACGAAAACTGGCTAATGCTTTTTAGTTTGCTCCACGGTCTCCAGCCTGGAAAGATGTTATCCACTAAAATAAATGGCTCTGGTGTTATGATGCTTTTGTTTTCCCCTTTTAATGCCCCAAATCTGTTTACTAATGAGAGTTTCTGATTAGCACGGGAGGCAGTAGTGCTGAGTTGATATCGTCCTAGTCAAAGGCAAAGAAGTGTGACATGTTATTTCTCCTGCGAGGCTTTATCCGGGGTACGCAAACAGATGAAGCCTGTTAGGCTGGGAATATATCAGCATAGCTCGCAGTGTCTTGTTATTACACTCGAGGGCCCCTGGGGTTGCGAACCAGTGGGTAGTGGTTCTTCCCGTTCGTTCGTTTGTTCATTTATTTGTGCCGTCAGCACCAGTGGAGTGGGCACTGTGCTGGGTGCTGGGGTGTAGCACCACAGCAGAAAGACAAGAATCAGCTCTAGGCGGAGGACGGATTAACGAATAAGGAGAGGCCGGGCAGAGATAAATGCCACAATAACAATAAAACAGGACGAGGGCAGGGAGAGGGAGGGGGCCACTTCCGATAGGGCAGTTGGGGGAAAGTCTCTCAGAGGAGGGGGCACTGAAGGTGAGACCAGAATGACAAGCAGGAGCCAGCCACACTAAGATCATCTCTGACCACGTGGACACAATGGCCAGAGTAAGTCTGCACATAAGTAAATACGACTTCCGTCTGAACTCCAACGCTATTTAAAAAAAGAGCAAAACAGCCATTAAGTAGACAGCCCACCCACCTCAGGAGATGGAAGGGTTTGTCACATTTCCTTGAAGTGGCTGGTATCCTTGTCTCCCCCCAAGTAATGTGTGATCGTTATTGGAGGCAGGGATACGGACTTGCTTCCCCTGCGTCCATCCACAAAGCAGTGCCTGCCTCAGCGGAGGCCTGCAGTAGGCCAGTGGGTGGATGGGTGAAGGAATGAATGGTGTTGATTGCCACTCTCCTCAGGCTCTTGCCAAGCAATGATCGGGCTCAAAGGTGGGCAAGAACTGGTAAGAGGGGTCTTTCCAGCCTTGATCTGATCTGCTATAGTCCCTCAACACTATGGCCTGAAGACTATAGGAGACTTAGTTCTTAGTAAAATGTTAATGCCCTACTATGTCTCTTGTTCAGAAAGCACAAATGGAAAGAAGGAAGGAAGGAAGGGAGGGAGGAAGGAAGAACAAATGCCAGGATAGCCAAGAAGCCAGTCTAATCAGAAGCCTACTTGTTTTTGGATTCAGGCTACGAATGGGTGCTTCAAGGGAAGCAGTGAAATTTCTGGTGGGATGTGGTCCCAGGATGCATGTTTGTGGTCTCACTTGGAAGGGGGGCCTGTTCAGGCTGAGATCTGATCCATGGCTCAGAGTTGGGGATTGGCAGAACAGGAGGGCATGACAGGGCATGTGGAGAAAGGAGGGCTGAGAAGATTCTCACTCTCAGGGTGGAGAGCTCACCAGCAGCAGGTGCTGAGCGGGCGAGTTTACACCTGCAACCAGCACAGGGTTTGGGCTGTAGTTGTCTTCAGTGACATCCAGAAGGGGGGATGGGGGTATATACCCAAGGTGAAGTAGCTGACCATCCCGGCAGTCAGGATCCTCACCCATTAGGCTGGGGTTTAGAGACTGGATCTGAGGAGGGGCAAAGGGCCTGATATCATCAGGCAGGTAGGTCCCCAGGTCTCTAAGTGGTGCTAGGCAGAACACAGCATAGGCATGCAGTAAGAGGGATGTAAGACTAGGAGCTGAGGCCAGGAGGGGGCTGGGGCCAGGAGGGGCCTGAGCCAGGAGGGCTGGCTGGGAGCACTGGGGCTTGATTGGTGTGTGTCTGGAGCTGGTTAAACCTCTCTTGCCGTATCACCAAGCGGCCCTGATGCTGTAGTTTTCACGGATTTTCTCCATTGGAATTAGGGATGCTGGGTAAGATACAGGATGCTCAGTTATACTTGAGTTTCAGAGAAACAATGAGTAATTTTTAAATTGTAAGTATGTCCCGGACCTTAATTAACAATGGATCTGAAATTCATATTTAGTAGGGCATAGGACATCCTGTATTTTTATTTGAAGAGTCTGGCAATCCTAATTTGAAGGCAAACAGAAGCTCCCAAAGAGGCTGCTGATTTCTCAAGCATTGGCTGTTTGGCTCGTCCTCTGTGGTCGAGGCCGATGGAGCTGCTGTTTCTCTCCCACCTCCCTGAGCACCTGTTCCACTGGGTTGGCAGTTGAGCAGAAGAATGGCGCCCTTCCTCAGGCCTGATGCGGAGGGCAGGGCTGTCTTGGTCGCATGGAGGAAGGATGCACTGGGGTCTCCCAGGAGGCCAGGCCTCCCTGGAGAGCAGGCCATTGCTCTTGGCTACTGCTCCCTGAAAAAGAGTCCAAAGTAAAAATGCCCAACTTCCCACTTTGTTGTTTGACCTTGAGGATGTCCTCTACTGACACCTAGGATGTGACCTACAGGTTGTCACCACCTGAATACATGGATCACCAACATTTCTGTTGGGTCACAGAGCAGGGGAGCTGACACTAGCAGGAGTACTGGGAGATAGGTGTCTCAGTGATGCATGGGGTGCTGAGGATGCACCCCAGATCTGTGGACTCCTGGTCAGCTTAGAGCCCGCAGACACTGTTCTTGCCCTTGATTCTGAGACCACTGCGAGCAGAAGGACAACTCTGAAGGCCCAGCGGCCTGTCCCGGTGGGGTGGCTCGCCGTGTGCCGGTGGATAAGGCAGCACCTCAGTGAGTGCATCTCCTTGGCAGGTGGCACATTTGTTCTCTTCACCGAGGAGATTCTGTCAGCCCAGGGCACCCGTGACTGGAGGGCAGTGGGAAGCTGAGTGATGTGTTGTTATTTTTGAGTTGAAAATGAGAGGCAGTGGGGAGGGAATGTCCACTAAGCTATTTCTGAAATGTTTGTCATTTACTGTCACTTTTGAGTACAGGGAAAGACATCCTCTTAAGACAATCAATATGAACTCTTTATTTCACTGACGGAACGGCGAAGCTGTGGATGCACCGGTGATGGGTGTCACAGTCTCTAAACCACAGAGAGATGTCAGCAGGACGGTGAATGGAACAGGCACCTCTCACCGTCCGCTTTGCTTGTGTTAGTCTGGGTTCTCCGGGAAAGCACAGCCAGTGTATGTGCATGTTTCTGTCTCTATCTCGTCTCATATCCATCCATCTCTCTCTCCCTCTCTCTCTCTCTCTCTCTCTCTCTCTCTCTCTCTCTCTCTCTCTCTCTATCTATCTAGATTAATTTTAAGGTATTAGCTCAAGATATTGTGGTGGCCAGCAAGTCCAAAACCTGCAGGGTTGGAAATTCAGAAAAGAGCTGAAGTTGCAGGGTTTTTTCTTCTTTTTTATGTTTTATAAATCTTTATTGTTCAGATTATTACAATTGTTTCTTCTCCCCCCCTCCCTCATAGCTCCCCTGCAACTGGCTCCCACCCCTCCCTTTGCCCTTACCTCCCCCCCTCCATTGTCCTCATTCATAGGTGTATGATTTTTGTCCAATCTCTCCCTGCACCCCTTCACCCCTTTCCCCCTGAGAATTGTCAGTCCACTCCCTTTCTATGCCCCTGATTCTGTTATATTCACCAGTTTATTCTGTTCATCAGATTTTTAATTCACTTGATTTTTAGATTCTATTTTATTGATAATTATGTATTTGTTGTTCATAATTTTTATGTTTACCCTTTTCTTCTTCTTATGGAATACCTTTCAGCACTTCATATAATACTTATTTGGTGGTGATGAACTCCATTAGTTTTTTCTTATCTGTGAAGCTCTTTATCTGACCTTCAATTCTGAGTGATAGCTTTGCTGGGTAGAGTAATCTTGGTTGTAGGTTCTTGCTATTCATCATGTTGAATATTTCTTGCCACTCCCCTCTGGCCTGCATAGTTTCTGTTGAGAAATCAGCTGACAATCATATGGATGCTCCCTTGTAGTTAACTGTTTATCTCTTGCTGCTTTTAATATTCTCTCTTTGTCTTTTGCTCTTGGTATTTTAATTATGATGTGTTTTGGTGTGGTCCTCTTTGGATTCCTTTTGTTTGGGGTTCTGTGCACTTCCTGGACTTGTAAGTCTATTTCTTTCATCAGATGGGGGAAGTTTTCTGTCATTATTTCTTCAAATAGGTTTTCAGTTATCTTGCTCTCTCTCTTCTTCTGGAACCCCCATAATTCGGATGTTGGTATGCTTGAAGTTGTCCCAGAGGCTCCTTACACTAACTTCACATTTTTGGATTATTTTTTCTTTTTGTTTTTCCAGTTGAATGTTTTCTGCTTCTTTGTATTTCAAATCCTTGAGTTGATTCTTGTGTTCCTCTAGTCTGCTATTAGGCCTCTGTATAATATTTTTTATTTCAGTCAGTGTATGCTTAATTTCTACTTGGTCCTTTTTTATATCCTCTTGGGTCTCACTAAATTTATCCATCTTTTCTAGGAAATTCTTGAAAAAATCTTATAACTGTGGTTTTGAACTCTATATCCAGTCGTTTGTTTTCCTGCATTTCTTTCGTTTGTGTTCTGTTCCTTTGTCTCTGCATTTTTACTGCTTCCCTGAGTTGGTAGAGTAGCTTTGTGTGCTAGGTGGCCTATATGGTTCAGTAGCTTTGCCTCCCCAGTTACCTGAGGTGGACTCTTGGTGCACCCCTTTGTGGACTGTGTGTACAGCCTTGTTGTAGTTAAGTCTTGATTGTTGTTGGTGTCACTGGGGGGATTTAACCTCCAAGCCAATTAGTTGTGAGGATAAGCTGTGTCTACGTCAATGGTCTTAGGCAACCCTTCTATCGGTTCTCAACCTGTAGAGCCTAAGACCATCAGAAATCACAGATATTTACATTACGATTCATTAACAGTAGCAAAATTACAGTTATGAAGTAGCAATGAAAATAATTTTATGGTTGGGGGTCACCACAACATGAGGGACTGTATTAAAGGGTCACAGCATTAGGAAGGTTGAGGCCACTGTGCTAGAGCATCTTCCTGCCTGACTCCTTTGCTTCCATCTCTCTTCAAAGACTTCCCCTCTCTTTTTCTCCTTTGCCCTTCTCCTTAGTTATAACCCGTTTGTGACTTGGGGGCTGTGTCTGGGGAGAGGTCCCACACAGAGCAGGTCCCTGTTGGTGCTGGGCTGTCCCTAAACCCCACCACCCTTCATGGAGAGCCCCTCACCTCCAAAAGGGCTGTAGATTCACTGTTAAAAAAACGATCTTATAGTTTGGTACCATTTTAGATTTACAGGAAAGTTACAAAGAGTACAGAGAGTTCCTGCCCACCCTTCACCCGGTTCCCGCTAATGTCATCATCTTACATTACAAGGAACATTTGTCATGATTAAGAAACCACCATGGGTACTACATTACTATTAACCCAACTCCAGACTCTGTTTGGCATTCACAAGTCTTTCTGCCCCAGGATCTCCATCCCCCAGGATGCCACAGTGCCTTTTATGCTCCGCAGGCAGGCCTGGTCTGCCTGCCACTTGCTCCTTCTCATAGAACCTTTCCAGTTACCCCCTCCCCTGCTTCCCAGTCTTGTGTCCCTAGTTGATGGTCACTGACTGGAAGCCCCGTGGCTGTGTATCTGTTGATCGTGGTTCAGAGTCCTGAGGCAGAGCTTTCTTCCTCTTGCAGGTTGAGAGGAAGGAAGCCACCCTGGCCGCCTGGTAAATATTTTACAACATCTAATGGAATCAAGTTGTTTACTCTGCAGGAAATGGAAAGGCATTAGTTAAAGAAAGTAACAAGCTGGCTGGTTGCTGACGCTTCAGGTTTAGCGAGAGCCCTGGGAGCCTGAATGATTTCCACTTAAAGGAGTTTTAGTGCTGGCAATTGGAA
>PVJN01007703.1:0-21461 GCA_004026805.1 Lasiurus borealis
CACACCCAGGCCGCACACCGGCACTCCCCGCCCCACCCAGGCCAGGTGCCCACAACCTGGGCGGGCACACCAGCCAGGCCTAAGCCTCGGGCCCCGCCCCGAGTGTTCTTTCCAAGAAGCCACGGCGAAGGCTCCTGACCACGTGCCCCTTCCCCTCCTGCCTGGCCCTTCCCGGCGCGGCCCGGCGTGTGGGCCCCTCCTCCTGGGATCTGTGAGAAACCAGCCTTCTCCGGCACTGCCTCCTGCCCCGTTGATCTCACCACACTGGATAGTAATAAAACCTACATTTTTAAAAATTTCTTTATTAAGATATTACATATGTATCTTCATCCTCCCATTAGCCATCCCCCGCCCCAATCTCCCCCAAAACCTACATTTCTTTTTTTTTTTATTTTTAAATCTCTTTATTGATTAAGTTATTAGATATGTGTCCTCATCCTCCCATTAGCCCCTCCCCTTCTATGTCCCCCATTCATGCCTTCATCCCCTGTTGTCTGTGTCCTTCGGTGACACCTACATTTCAAAGCACTGCACACGCTCCACCGGGCGGCCTGGCAATCCCGTGCCCCTTGCCAAGGGGCAGCCTTCCCCTCAGGATGTGTCAGGAGTGTGGACACTCTAACCCCCGGCCCCGTGGACAGGGAGGTGTGAGCTCCGGCCCAGAGGCCAGGCAGACCGGCCAGCATCGCCTTCCATGGGACTCTGTGGGAGCTGGGGCTCTTGCTGGGCCCCCCTGTCCGTGTCCCTCGCTCCTCACTGCGGGGAGTCAGCCACTGTCCCCAGAGAGAAATCAGATACATCGCTGCTTCTGCCCGAGTGCCCAGATCCCTGCGGGTGGAAGGGGTGTCCCGGACCGGTCCCTGCATCAGGGACCTGGGCAGCATCCTCTGTGCCGGCCCAGGCCCCTTCCCCCTCACTGTCAGCCCTCAGCCCATTCTCCCTCACTGTCAGCCCCTCAGCCCCTTCTCCCTCACTGTCAGACCCTCAGCCCCTTCTCCCTCACTGTCAGACCCTCAGCCGCTTCCCCCTCACTATCACCCCTCAGCCCTGAATGGGCCCCTTTCCCCTCCTCCCAATGTGACATCCTGACTCTGCTTACGTTCCAGCACCTTCTGCCGGAGCGGCTGCCGGAGCCACACAGCCAACGCTTCCATCCTCCAGGACCTGTAATCCCACCACATGCCCCTTCGCGGCACACGCCCCTGGACCGCGCACCTCACCTGTCCTCCCTTCCTGTCACCTCCGCCCCCGCAGCGGTGACTCAGCCGCTAATCCCCGGCTCTGCCTGCAGAGCACACGTGGGTGCCTGCCTGCTGGAATCTGCCGGCGCCTTCCCAGGCCGGTGCCCGCAGCCACGGGGGCTCGGGGCAGAGAGAGCCCGCTCACCTGGGCCGCTGGCTTCGTGTTTGGGTCCTGATTCGGACTCCCTTGGGTGGCCAGCCCTGGAAGCGGTGCCACCAGAGACCTGTCCGTCATTGTTAGTGACTGGGGAGAGCAGACCCCGCTCCTTGTGGAGGCTGAGCGCCCAGGCACCCCTAAGCTGGAGCACATCCTCCCCCCCCTCCCTCCTTTCCCAGACCTCCTCCAGTCTCCGGACAGGCAACCTCTATCCTGCAGCTGATGCCCTTACTTTCCCCCACGGGTACATGAATCCCTGAACAACAGTGTTCTGTTTTTGCTTGATTTTAGCAAGTTGAAGCCTGTGGCATGAAGTCTCCTGCAATTAGTCCTTTTTCACTCAATATTGTGTTTCTAGGATGCTCCACATTGTCACATAAAACTCTAGGTTATTCTTCCTCAGTGCTGTATACTAGCCCACGTCTGACCGTTGCACATCCATCTATGAAGTCCCTGGTGGTGAGCAGAGCATCTAAAACATTCAAGTGGGCGGAGCCTGTGTCAGAGGCAGGGGAGGCGAGGGGCTGTGCCTGGCGGGGCATGCCCAGTGACGGCAGGTGGCCATAGCCATGAATACTCATTTCTGGAGGTTGTTCAATTGGTTCTTTCTCTCTCTCTCTCTCTTTTTTTTTTATAAATTCTTTTTTTATATATATTTTATTGATTTTTTTACAGAGAGAAAGGAAGAGGGATAGAGAGTTAGCAACATCGATGAGAGAGAGACATCGACCAGCCGCCTCCTGCACGCCCCCACGGGGGATGTGCCCGCAACCAAGATACATGCCCTTGACTGGCATCGAACCTGGGACCCTTCAGTCCACAGGCCGACGCTCTATTCACTGAGCCAAACCGGTTTCGGCATATTCATTGGTTCTTGATCATTGTAGCTGCCTTCTGAAGGCAATGGTCCCTGCCAGGTGGAGCACCCCTGTGCTTTGATAGTCTCTCTGGGGTCTGGGTGGGCAGGGGGAGGTCAGAGGGCGCGGCCAGGGCGCGCGGCCAGCTTGGGCCAGCCTCTTGCCTCCCTCCAGCACCAAATGTGTGTGGGACTCGGAGGAGCTGGGGCCCAGGCCTGGTGCCTGGGACTTCCTGAGCCACCTAGGGAAGGAGCCTTGTGCTTTCTCGATCCCTTGGAGACTCCTGCTTTTACAAAATAAAATAGAAAGAAACAACCAGAAAAATGAAACAAGCAAGCAGAGGCCTGCCAAATGCCAAGCCGGTGTTTTTACTGCTGCCTTCACATGGCGTCAAATGTCGGATGGGCGTCCGTGCCTGTGATGCTCCGGGTGACCTGGGATGACCTGGGATCAGGATCACCTTAACGGCGCTCCTCGGCAGGAGCTGTGGAGCGGCAGCTTCTGCAGGGAGCCTTCAGTCCACGCTCATCCACGCAGGGACAGCCTGTCTCTGGCCTTGTGGGGCAGTGACAAGCCAGTCTTCCTCCGGGCTGCCCGTGCCCAGCGGTGCTGCCCCGGGGGGAGGGAGGACAAGAAAGCCCAGCGGGCCAGGGGATGGGGACAGCCAGGAGTTAAGAGGCAGAGAAGTGGAGGCAGGTGGGGACAGAGGACGCGGAGACAGGAAGTCGTGGGCTGCAGGGATGGCGGGGGAGAGACAGGGCCAGTGGGAAGGGACCCACCTCCTCTCTCCCCATAACAGGCCCAGCTCACTCAGAAGTTCTGCTGGGCAACCACCGGCGGAGACCCCGGCACAGGCCTCACCCCTGAGACTCAGTTTCCCCCCATGCATAATGGGGAACAGGTTGAGGTGACAAGGAAGCCAGGACGCCGTGCTGGGCATTCACACGGCGCCTTCGGTCAGCAGCACCTGCTTTCACCCACAGGGACGCCTCCCATCCCGCTGAGGGACAAAGCCTGTGCTCCCAGCAGCCACTGCGCCAGCGGAGCCCGGATTTCAGCAGAGGCGGGTGGGGGGCTTTCTCTGGTCAACAGCCCAGGTGGAGCCACAGCCTCCAGCCCTCGCTGATAATACCCTCCTGGGAGCGGGGCCCCGAGCAGCTTCCTTATCTGCACCCCCCACCCCGCCCCCAGGGCTGGATGCCTTTCTAATTCAGGCCTTTCCGAGCGGCCTGCGGCGCCTTAAATGGTCAAACGCGGCCTGATTGCGCCAGCCCGGCCATCAGCTCTGGTTCCAATCGCCCGCCACCTGCCCCATCCGATCCCCCAGAGCCACGGGCGGTGGGAAAGGTCACTCCAGCTCAGCTCAGCCTGGGATGGGCTGTTTGCAAGCCGCCGGCCTAGGAAGGAAGCGCTTTCCCTGAGCATGGATGGGGGCTGCCCTGGGCCCCGGAATGCACCCCGCCCCCTCCCTCGCACTGAAGACCCGCTCGGCACCCGCCGGCTTCAGCAACTCACCGAGCGCACCTCCCTTTCCACTTACAAATCACCTCCGCTCCCCGGAGGAGAGACGTGTCTATAATCAAGGCAGATTGGAAGTGGCAAAGGCGGGTGATTAATCTCCAGGGCTCCCGGCCCAGCAGCCGCAGATGTTGCCGGTCTGAGGGTGATGGCCTGGAGCCCCCCACCCCCAGCCCTGAGTGGCAGCCCTGATTGCAGAAGAGGGAAGGGCCCGGAAGCTGTGGAGCCAGTGCCCCCTTCGTGGGAGCCTTGCCCCAGAGCGAAGGTTCTGCCGCCCCCCAGGCCCAGGGCGGACCTGGCCCCCCTCGGGGTGATGTCTGGGCTGCTGCTGGGCCTCGCCCAGCCCTGTGCATTCTCTGCCTATCAGAGGGGCTCCTTGCGGGGCTACCGTGGGGGTTTGGGGCCCGTGGCTGACTCTGAGCCCCCGTGCTGTGAGGGCCAAAGCCGGGGCCCCTGGGATGCCAACAGCAGGACCCTGG
Source organism: Lasiurus borealis (assembly GCA_004026805.1). Lineage (NCBI taxonomy): Eukaryota > Metazoa > Chordata > Mammalia > Chiroptera > Vespertilionidae > Lasiurus > Lasiurus borealis. The sequence goes on from PVJN01007703.1 coordinate 4,253, forward strand.
CATTTCAGGAAGTCCCCCACAAACGCTGCCCACCCCGGGCGGGTGCTGCCAGCAGCCCGGAGGTCTGCAGCTCTCAGCACGTGCACCCACACCCAGCACACACACTGCCACCCAACCGGACCAGCAGCTCCTGGACAGGCTTCCCCTCTGCCCCCTGTCCCTCCCTGACCCTGAGCTCAGACTAGGACCCACATGGGGCACCTCCTCTTGGGGACCTGGGGCATGGCTGGAAGGAAAGGGGTGGGTCCCAGGGGTGGGAGACAGAGGGGAGGGGATGGCATAAGCCAGACAGACGGACATGGCACTTTCCCTGCTGCCGTGACACACACCTTTCTCCGGCTCATTCTAAACTGGAGACGTGAGTGTCCTGGGAGGGTCTTGAACCCTGTCCCAGGCCCTAAACAGAATTTGGGCAAAGCAGAACGGAGAACCCTGGCCTCCCTGCTCTCTGTCAAACCCCGGCCATTCAAGCCCTCCAAGTCACTTCAGTCACTGGGAGTCCAAGTCACCCACCGGCTCTCAGAACCTGAGACCCCTCCCCGGGACCAGGCCCCGTGGGGAGCATGCTAAAAAGCCTGGCCTAGCCCGGAGGTGGGTGGAGCCTGTGGCCTCACCATCCAGGAGACCCCAAACCCCACCGCCACCTTCCATATCCCTCCTGTGAGGTGGCGCCGTGGAGCCACCCAGGGCAGCCCGTGGTGTTGACAGTCCCCAGGGTGGGGTGAGGGGCAATGCCCTTTGACCAGGAAGCCAAACAGCTCCATGCAGGAGGTGAGCCAGGCAGGGACCCCCAGGAGCCAGGAAGGGCCTGTCTGCCGAGTCTCCCTTTGAGGGGTGCACGACCCCCAGGGCCAGACCTGAGAGGCGGTGTGAGAGGCTGCCCATGCTCCCAGCCCTCTGAGCGCCCAGGGGAGATGAGCCACCTCCCAGGCTCCACGGAGTCCCAAGCCACGGCCGCTCTGCCACCCGACAAGGCATTAATGGGCCCTGTCCTCCATGGCCCATTCTCGAGGCCTTGCAGCCAGGGGAGGAGGCATCGGACCGGGGCCTGGTGGTGGGGGTGGGGGCGCTGTCCAGGGTGTGGGCACCAGGACGCTTCACCCAGTCCATCTGGGACTCACAGTCACAGGGACCAGCCTCAGAGCACATCACCGTGCCCTGCGCGTGAACCAGCCACCTACCCTCTCCCTCGCTGTGAACAAGAAGGGTCGCCCTCCCCCATCCCCGCCCCCCGTCCCAGCCTTAAATCAAGTGTCAAGGTCACACAACCGCACAAGGTCAAAACATCAGGCGCCAGGACTCCTCCAGGGCTGTACCGGGGGAACTCCACATGTGGGCACGGGGCAGCAGAGCCCCTCGCAGGTATTGGGGGGAGGCAGGGGGTGGGGAGATTCCTCATTGCAGAAGACAGAACTCACTGGAGGAGTCCCTGAGCTGGGGGCTCCCTTTAGGGAAACCCCACATGGAATGAGTGCAGGACTGGTCTTCAGTCACCCCACCCTGGGGACTCTCAACACCACGGGCTGCCCTGGATGGCTCCACGGTTCCACCTTACAGGAGGGATATGGAAGGTGGCGGTGGGGTTCGGGGTCTCCTGGACGGCGAGGCCCCAGGAGCCTGGCCTGTCTTGGGAGCCACTGTGCTCCACACTGTCCCTGCTGGGGTGGCAGACAGAGCCCTGGTCCCATGCTGCTCAGTCCCTGGGGCTCAGAAGACCCCACTGCATGCAAGGACCCCACTGTGTGCTCTGCTGGGGCTTCAGCAAAGCCTGGGTCCCGGCGCTGCACTGTGGCTACCTGTGAGGGAGGGGCGTTCCAGACCCCAGGACCTTTTAGATTTCACACCTGGAACGTCTGCCGAGCTGTGTGACCATGGGCAGGTCACCAGCCTCTGTGTGCCGGCCTGTGAGATGGGAGGAGAATCAGCCAACTGACTCTCATGTAGCCAGAGGACAACTGATAAGGAACAAGACAGGCGACAGACGGACATCGGCACAGCTGGTGTCCTAGCAGGACCCTCCAGTGCTAGAGTGCACGGTCACAGGTGGTGGGAGTAGGCGGGGGGGAACCTGACCACAGCCTTAGATGACTAAGGCTTCAGATGTCCACCCATCTGGAGAAGCTGCCGCGCCAGGAGAAGCTGTGAACGCTGGAGAAGCTTCTGGCACTGGAGAAGCTGACAGTTCTGGAGAAGCTGCTGGCACTAGAGAAGCGGCTGGCCCTCGGGCAGGTGCAGCCTCTCATTCTTGCCTCATCTGACTTAGGAGACTGAGGCCTCTCCAGCCTGACTGACCTGGCATACTCAGAAGAACATCATTCCAGACCTAGTCCTGCATGAACAAAGGATCTGATTGTACAGATTCAAGTGCAAGGAAGAGAAGAGAAGCAGTGAGCCTGGGCAATGCTGCATCCCGCTTGGCTCCCGCATTGCACATACGTGGCATGTACAAAGAACCAGGCCAGCTACACACGTGTGATTCCAACTCTATGACATTCCGGAGAAGGCACACGGTGGAGACGGTAAGAAGCAGAGAGCTCAGTGGTTGCCAGGCCGGGGAAGGGATACACAGGTGGGCACAGGGGACAGGGCAGGCAGTGGTTCTGTATGATTATTAATGGGTCACACGTCTCCTTAGACGTTTGTCAAAACCCAGAGAATATGGACCCCAAAAAGTAAATTCCGATGTAAACTCTGGACTTCAGTTCATAATAATGTACCAATATCAACTCAACCATTGTAATAAGTGCCACACATCAGTGTAAGCCAAGACCGGTTTGGTTCAGTGGATAGAGTGTCGGCCTGCGGACTGAAAGGTCCCAGGTTCGATTCCCGTCGGGGGCATGTACCTTGCTTGCGGGCACAACTCCAATAGGGGACATGCAGGAGGCGGCTGATCGATGTCTCTCTCTCTCTCTCTCTCATTGATATTTCTCACTTTCTATCCCTCTCCCTTCCTCTCTGTAAAAAATCTAAAAATATATTTAAAAAAAAAAGTCATAAGCAATTGGAGGAACTGGAGAGGCAGGAAAGGGGATGGTGGGGATCTGTGCTTTCCCCTCAAACTATCTGCAAAGAGGAAACTGCTGGGAAAGAATTAAACCTATTCATTTAAAAAGGAGAAGGAGGAGAGGCAGGAGGCAGCCCGGCCATTCTGAGCGAACCCAGCCGCCCCGCAGAGCCCGCCCCGTGCCCTGGCACACAGGCCCCGCCCCTGGCCCTCGCCCTCGGGGCTCCACGCCACAGAGAGGCCGGCGGAGAGTAGCCCGCAGTCTGACAGGCTGTCTGGCCGCTGTGTGCTCGGGCGGGCATCCCGGGGACTCTGGGCAGAGCCCGGGCCGTGTGCCAGCCTGGGCCCTGTTGGCGCGCTTTTGCTCTGACAAACCACCACTTTGCTCCGTGGTGTCAGGATCGTGATTTACGGGGCAGGATGACGAAGGAAGAGGGTTTGGGGCCTTCCTGGTGAGCTGCGCGCCAGTCATCCGTGGCCAGGAGGACCTTTGGGGCGGAGGCGGAGGAGGCCCGTGTGCATGTGGCAGGTTTGGGGTCAGGGTCGTGTCCTGATGACTAGGCCCCCCCACACACACACACACACCCAGCACCCCATCCTCCACTGCAGCACCGGTGCCTCCAGTGCATGAGGTGACGGCAAAAGGCTCCCCCTGGCAGTGGGGAGCGGGTAGAACTGCTCCCCGTTCCATGCCTCAGGCCACGTCTCTGAGTAAATTAATTTTTCTAAGCGCACACCCCACATCCCTACCATCTACTGCCTCCAGACTGTCCCCTTCAGCCAACGTTTTCTCACCCAGGAGTGCAGGAGCAAGGGAGGTCTTGGCTGAGACACACTCACGAGGCACCTGGGTCCCCAGTGCTGACCCTCTGCCCACCGCTGTCACCCTGATGTTCTTCCCCAGCCCAGTCTTCCCGGGGGCTGCTGGTGTGGCCCCGAGCCTGGGGCCTCCTCCCTACCAGGTCAGGGGCCTTAAGGAGTCAGGCCGGCGGAGTCAGAGGAGGCTGGTGGGGGGTCTGCACCCACCCAGCCCCCTGGGGCCTTGGGGGTGACCTGCCCATGTTAAGTGGGCGTTATTTGGAAGCAGCTGGAACCAAGAGAGAGAACAATGGGATGGGCAGGGAGAGGACCCTGTGTTCTGGGGATACCTAGGACCCCTGGTGCCTAGGTCCACGCTGGTGGGCAGCGGCTCACCAGACTCTGACCACCTGGTGGCTGTGCTCATGGAGGACCATGTGGCGTGGCTGGACTTTCAGGCCCCGATTCCGCCTGGGTGCAAGTTTGGAAATTACCTCCCAGCAGAGAGTTGGGGACTGACACCCCATCCACACCCCCCCACCAAGGGAACCCGCAGATGACAGGGTCTCACCACAGGCGCCCCCCTGCCTCCTGTCTCCCCACGAGTCCTGGGCTCTCTCCTGAGTTCTCGCCCGGACGTGCCTGACCTCCCACAAAGGGCATTCCCGCAGCTGCAGAGACCTCCAGGGAGCAGCGGGCGTCACTTCTCAGAACCCAGAACTCGGGGTTCCCGGAATGGCAGGCATCACACGGCCCCACAGGGCAGCCTTTCCAGGTGTCCGTTCAGAGCACAAAGCCGAGTCAACACTCCAAGAATGCTGACGGGTGGGTTCCCCGGGGCGGGACCTCAGAGCCCGTAAATCACGGGGCCCCTTGGCGCCTGGGGCACGGGGCTCTGGAAGCAGCCGGGCTGAGGCTGAGGCGTGGTGTGACCAGTGGTTCATTCCAGCGGTTCCACCTCCACCAGGTTCCTCTGCCGGGGTGTGGTGTCATCGAATCCACCCCCGGCAAGGACACGGGGAGGGAGACCAGCTCAAGATCCCCGAGAGAGGGGTCCCTGCCCCGCCCTGTTCCAAGGTCGCCTCCGGCACCGAGAGTCTGAGGCTCAGAGCGAGGACACGGCCTGTGGGCTCAACGCCTGCTGCCAAGTCCCGGAAATGAGACTCAGATCACCCGGGGCCTTAAGGAGTCAGGCCGGCTGAGTCAGAGGGGGGTGGGGGTGGGGGTCTGCACCCACCCAGCCCCCTGGGGCCCTGGGGGTGACCAGCCCATTTTAAGTGGGTGTCATTTGGAAGCAGCTGGATCCAAGAGAGAGGGCAATGGGGTGGGTGGGGAGAGGACCCTGTGTTCTGGGGATACCTGGCTCACAGCAGCACTGACCCCTGGTGCCTAGGTCCATGCTGGTGGACAGCGGCTCACCAGACCCTGACCACCTGGTGGCTGTGTTCATGGGGACTTTCAGGCCCTGATTCCACTCAGAGCCAGCTCCGTCCCCAGACTGCGAGCGCGGGTCACCACTCACCCAGAGCAGTGGGGACGCGTGCACAAGTTGTGAAAAAGTCAGAGGCTGCAGGGCCCTGGCAGGAGCATACGCTGCAAGGGTGGCACAGAGGCAGGTACGCCATGTGACCTGGAGGACAGATGTGCCATCTCAGCTGGAGCCGCTGGTGCAGACTGGCCTCCAGGAATGCTGGGGTTTGAGGTGACGTTTTTAAATGTGAGAAATTCCTTTCTAACGGTGTTAAAACTTGTCCCTGCCGGTTGGGCTCAGCGAATAGAGGGGATAGGGCGTCGGCCTATGGACCACAGGGTCCTGGGTTCGATTCCAGTCCAGCGCACGAATCTTGGTTGCAGGACCTTCCCCGGCCCAGGTCCTGGTCGGGGAGTTTGCAGGAGGCAATCAACTGATGTGTTTCTCTCTGTCTTTCCCTCTCTCTCCCACTCTCTCAAAAAAAAACCAATGGAAAAATGTCCTCGGGTGAGGATTAACCAAAGAATAAAAGTGCTTAAACGCTGCAGGCTCGTGACGTCAGGAGTGAAGCAGCACCAGCCATGGTGTCAGGTCCCGAACATCCGACTCCTTGGACTTACAGATGAGGAAACTGAGGCTGGGTAGGCGGGGCGGCTCCCGGTCACGTGGCTGCTTCCTGGCAGAGCCGGGCCCGAGACGCCGGCTGCGTCCGTCGAGTTCCACATCCTCCTGATGCCACGGGTCCCTGTGGGTTTTAGGAGAAGAAATGGGGGCTGTTTTGCCTGTGCTCATTCAGAACCTCCGTCTGCCCCTCAGAGAGCGAAGGGCCATGTTCTCCTCCACTGCGCTGGCAGCTGGTGGCCCTGCCGGGAGGAAAGCGCAGCCTGTGCCACATCAAGGCCCCAGCCTCAGAGGTTTCCCACAGACACCACAGTCGTGCCACCCGTTTCTAGAACGCACCCTCGGGTCAGGGAGGGGCCCGGCCAGCCCCACAGACACACCCTCCTGGCGGCAGAACGGTCCCGTGGCGACATCCCGCTGGGCCACGGTCACCGCCACCCCGGAGCCCCCTCCTCCCCAGCTCCCTGCACACGTGAGCATCAGCACTGCTGCCTGGCCTTCCTGCTGCTCTCTCAGCCTTTTTTTTTTTTTTTAATATATTTTATTGATTATTTTACCAGAGAGGAAGGGAGAGGGACAGAGAGCTAGAAACATTGATGAGAGAGAGACATCAACCAGCTGCCTCCTGCACACCCCCCACTGGGGATGTGCCCGCAACCAAGGTACATGCCCTTGACGGGCATCGAAACCAGGACTCTTCAGTCCGGAGGCCGGCGCTCTATCCACTAAGCCACACCGGTTTCGGCTCTCTCTGCCTTTTGTTTTCCTCCCACGAGGAATGATGCCCACGCAGCGCGCAGGGTCCTCTGTTACAAGTTGTACCCCAGGAGCCGCGTCTTAGCACTGTCTCTGGAGCTCAGCTTCTGAGTCCCCACCAACACCCTCAACATCTGGGTGCCCGGGATGACAGACACACCCTGGTGCTCCCAGAAGATAGCCACTGGAGCGTGGTGCTCACAGGCCGGGTCGGGGGGCCAGCCCCATGGAAACCCTGCAGTGCCAGGCGGTGCATGACGCCATGCAGGTGTGACCCAGCTTCCCACAGCCCCCAGGTGTGCAAAGACTTGGGCAGGAGTGATTGATAGGAAAACACGCATGAATGGAGGACAGGCAGGTCACGGGGGAGGGCCATTCACAGTTTCTGCAGTAACACTGCCTCCCAGACTCAGAGCAAATGCTGGGCTCGCCAGACTCTCTAACTGGGGGTGGAATCCTCACTGGTAATTGAACCCTCGACATTCTTGGTATCTGGGATGACACTCAGCCAACCGAGCCACCAAGTCAGGGCCTGAATGAATCTACTCTTAAAAAGTCTATTAATTAAAAGGAAATCAGGTACAAAATTTAAAAGTGCAAGATCTTTTAAAACAACAAAATTTTAAAAACGAACGTGGTGATAAAAAGACATCGGGACGATATCTTTTACACACACACACACACACACACACACACACACACACGTTTTATTGACTTCAGAGAGAGAGAGAGAGAAACATCCGTGATGAGAGAGAATCATTGGTCAGTTGCCTCCTGCATGCCCCACACTGGGGATGGAGCCCGAAACCTGGGCATGTGGTCTGACCGGCAATCAAACCGTGACCTCCTGGTTCATAGGTAGAAGCTCAACCACTGAGCCACGCCAGCCGGGCGACAATATTCTTTTAGAAGGAAGGAGGGGAGGGAATCTCGGGTCCTGTGGCTTCTCCGTTTTACTTGAAGTGCAAAATATGACCTCTGAGGAGACTGTGAGAGGTTAGGGTTGGTCAGTTATAATCACAATGCAACCACTGAAAAGATACAGACAAAAAGCCAACAGGTGAGTTACCATGGAATACGACAGAACACTGAAACAAGAAAGCGAGAAAAGAGGACAGAGGGACAAACTCCAGAGGGGACCAAGTGAGTAGTAAAATGACAGGCTACACCCAGTCGGCCTCAATGACACATTCAAGGTAAATGGGGTAAACGCACCACTACAAGGTCAAGTGACACCTGTGTGTGTTTATCAGCAAACCAGCCTGTGGTGAACCCGAGCTCAGGAAGGGCGTGAGGGGACAAGAGGAACAGGGACCCAAGCGCCCAGGGTGACCAGTGAGCAGCTTCACCTCCAAACGTTACCTCAGGGGACCCCGAGTGACCTTGGAGCCTCCGTCCCAAAACTGGGGTTGCGGTGGGCTTTCACACCCCAGGAGGCTGGTGGGAGGTGCCATTCAAGCACCAGTGGGTCTGCCGGCCACCCCACCCTGGGGTGCCCACCACTCCCGGAGGGTCCTTCTCATTCTCCTGGTGGGGGAGCAACTGGGATCCCCCGTCCCTCCACGGTGGGCAGACAGGAACTGGACAGCACAGTGGCCAGTATGCTCCGTGGCCCAGAGCTGCTGTGAGCGCCCCCATTTTTCACTCTGAGTCATTTTGGGTCCCCAGAGAAGAGTCCTTGCCTGGCCACTCAGTGAGGATAAAAATACCCAGATTTCCTCCAGCCGCAGCAAGAGGTGGGCTCCGAGGCCCGTGCCCACGGCCCCAGGCTGGGCCCACAGGGCCTCTCGGTCAGCAGGGCTGGGTGGCCTCGGCACCCCCTGGGTAAAAATACTGCTCTAAAGAGGGACGGCGTGAGGTCCCCAGAGAGGGGTCAGGAGGGCAGCGGCCTCAGGGACCCGCGGCGGCGGCTGAGGGAGGGGCGTGGCCGGCGCAGCCAGCCAGGCTGTGTCCCGGGAAGCCCGAAAGGCCCCCCTGCCCACCCTCCCCCGCTTCCCAGAAAAGAGGCCTGTGGCTTAGCAAGATGGAGCTATTTTTATGCCTCTGCCTTCCCAGGACAGCCACGGGGGCATGTGGGGGGTGGAGGGGACAGGGGGAGGGGGGAGGCACCCAGCTCCCAGCACCCCTTCCCGCCCCCCTCCAGGGAGCACCATTCGGTGAAGGCAGGAAGAACAGAGAACTTAACAAAGCAACCTCCTCCTCTCCTCGGTAATGGGGGGCTGCCCCGTGTTCTCTGGGGTCCCAGTGAGCGGTAAGGGGGAGAGATGGGCCTCCAGTGTCAGTGGTCCACGTGACCGTGGGCGTGGGGTGCCCGAAGGGGCCGGAGGATGCTGTGGGCTGATGCTGGGGTGGGAACAGGTACCACCTGGAGTAAAGCCAGGGTTTCGGGGGACATCCCGGGCCCATCTCCTCCCCTTTCTCTTCCTCTTTCCCGCCCCTCCCCCACTCCATTGTCACCGCCTCTTAGGTTCACAGCTGGCGTGGGTACCTCCTGCTCTCCCGCCCCGGGGTACCAGGGCCAGGGGGTGGCTCAGCTTCCGGCCAGAGAAGTGGGGGGTGAGATGAGGATCTGCATGCCGAGGGGGAAGCGCTGTGGAGACTCTCCCGAGACAAGCTGCAGAGGTGGCCTGGGAGGGAGCGGGAGGGAGGGTGTTAGGGTGGAGGAAGGAGCCCCAAGTGGTGGTGGAAGGTGTGGGGGAGGGGTTCTGAGGGCTGCGCTGTTGCTCTGTGAAGGAGGCCAAGCCCCAATCCTCCCTCTCTGCTCTGCCGGAACCGGAACCGGGCTGGCTCCCCTGAGCCCGGCACCCCGGCCCTCTGTGCTCACAGCAGAGCTGGAGGACGAGGGGACCTTCCCCGGGCACCTGGCGTGGGCTGAATGATGGCTCCCAAAAGTGTGTCCACGTCCTGATCCCAGAACCTGGGCATGTGGCCTGATTTGGAAGGAGGGTCTTTGCAGATGTGACCGAACTAGGATCTGCTTGAGATCATCCTGAATTCCTGCGAGGTCCCACCGTCCAGGTGACAAGGACCTGGGCGTGAGGGGTCCATTACCAATACAGCGGTACCTCGAGGTACGAGTGCCCTAACATACGAGATTCTTGAGATACAAGCCATCGAGCGAGTTATTTTTGCTTTGAAATACGAGCAACATTTGAGATACGAGTCATCGCGCGGATCGGCCAGCTGCACACGTCCCACCAGTTTACCGCAACTTGAGCGTCTCATAGTTTCCCACGCCTCAAGGTTACGGAACGAATTAAACTCGTATCTCGAGGTACCACTGTATTGATGGAAATAGCAATAATCCCTGTCATTCATCCAGGGCCTACTACAGATACCAGTCACTCCACATATATTACTTTTATTCTGTAGAAGAACCTCAAGAAATAGATATAATTTTTGTAATTTTACAGGCGAGAAAGTGACGCATAGAGAATTAAATGCCAGAATTCAAGTCAAAATCTGCATGTTCCCGTGTGGGCCTGCCCTCGGAGCAGTGGTAACAGCGTGCCGATTCACGTCTGCGCCGAGGTTGGGACAGAGCGGCTGCCGGCGAGTCTGGGGACCATACGTGCTGGTCCCGGCACGGGCTGCCCGCCATGTGCATCCGGAAGGCCGTCTCCCCTGCGTCTCCATCTCTTCAGCTCCTGAGCGCAGGCAGGGAAAGTTCTGATTGCAAACTCCCATCGCAGGGAATCCCACGTCCATCCAGTCCTGACATGTGGGACGGCAACCAGCAACAGTGTCACTACGGAAGGACTCACTCAGAAATGACCAGAATGTCCCAGGCAGCCGGGGGCCAGCCGCAGGGAGATCCCGTCGGACGGGCTTCCTGGTGCGCTGGCCGCGGCGGGGCCTGCGGGAGACACGGAGGAGGTTAGAGGCGGCCTCCGCGTCCCCTCCCCCCATCCACGGGGAGGAGTCTGCCGGTGTGCGCCCGCCACGACCCGTGTGAGGTCCGGCGTACGAAGCGGCAGCTAAACAGAGGGGTCCGAAGAGCAGTGAGTGTTCAGAGCAGAGATCTACAAAGACGAGAACCATCACAACAGCAGGAGTCGGGGGACGAGACCGGCGCTGCTGTTGGAGGAAAGGATGGATGATGGGCAGGACCTGGGCCCCTAAAAGAGGGGATTTGCAGCCCCTGGGGCGGGGGGTGCTGGTTGGGGGGGAAGAGACACCCCATGCGTGTGTGGCCTGTGAGCAGTGTGAGGAGGGCCCTGCTGGGCGAGGAGAGCAGGGCTGGGATGCGGGTCGGGGGGACCTGGAACCTGGTGGCTGGGAACCCTCAGGCCAGCGGCTCCCCACAGCCGTGCCCAGCCGGGCCCTGGGAGTTGTGGCAGCCTGTGTCTCCCCGTCCAACCACTTTCTCTTCCCCGCGGCCCCACCCAGAGTCCCTTTCCTGCCCCGGGGCCGGGGCTTTCCGACCGGTTACTCACCGCTCCCAGTGTTTGTCCACAGAGCCCGCCCGCCGCCCGCCCGCCGTTGTTTGGGCTTGCCCGGCTTTTCATGTGTCTTCACGCCCGTTATGTAAGGAGCGCTTTATGTAACCGGCAGGCTCCATTGTCCCCGGCCCGGGGGGTGGAGGGGGGCCGCACCGGCAATCGAGGGCGCTGGCCGAAGTCTCCAGCCCTCGATGGGTGGATGCAGTGAGCGCCCCAGCCTGCTCACGCCTCCTGAGGTACCCCCTTTCCAGCTCAGCCTTCCCGCCCCTGGCCTGCAACCCCACCATCCGGGGGAGCCCTCCCTCCCAGCCTGCTGCCCTGGACAAGGATGCGTTGGAGACCCAGAAAGAGAGAAGGGGTGAGGGGGAGGCAGAGGGTGGGCCAGGGGGTGGTGAGCTGCGAGCGGGAGGCTCGCTTGGGTGGATCTCAGATTCAGATGCTGAGATGAGACTCCAGGACAGTTTGCCTGGGAGGTGGCCCCTGGCACCCCAGGAGGAGGCTGGGGCGGGGCAGGAGCCAACACCGCCCTGGGGGCCTCAGGGAGACTGTAGGTTCGCCTCTGGGCTGCGCCACCCCCCACCCCGGAGGAGGGGATGCTGGCCCTCCACCTACTTCTTCACCATCCAGCGCTCCGGAGCCCAGTACCTCCTCCGGGCACGAACAGCCCCAGTGGCCGGAGGGAGGCTTAGGCAGCGCTGAGTTTGCCGCACAGGCCAGCCGCCTGGACAGCACCCTGGGTGCCGGGGACCCTGTTGTGGTGCCAGCAGCAGGTGGTTCTGTCCCAGGCTGGAGGGAGAGGAGGAGGAGAGGGTGCTGCCAGCACCCAAGGCCAGAGTCCGGCTGCTCCAGCTACAGAGGCAGCAGTGACTGGCAACGTGAGAGGAAGGCTTCCCCTCTTCTCCCTGCCTCCGCCCCCGGCTCCCACCAGAGCGACACTGGCCAAACACGGAACATGACGGTGGCCAAGCAGGGGAGCCTGGGGCCCAGTCTCCAGGGTCAGACCTGCCCCCCTGAGCCAAGCTGGGCCGGGGACTGAGGGCTTCTAGGCCCCACAGCCCGTGTGACTCAAATGAGGCGTCGGACAGGGGGCCACGGCCAAGGCCACTGCAGGGCGTGTCCGGCAGCAGACCTGCAGAGCAACTGGGCACGGCTGGCCCGAGGGAAGCGCTGGCCTGAGGTCCAGCCTGTTCTCTGAGGCCAGGACATGGGCGCTGGGGACGGGAAGGCCTGGCCGCCCGGGATGGGCCGGGGATGACTTGCTTCCCCGGGGCGGGGGCGCACACTTCTCCGTGTGCCCTCTGCGGTGTGCAGGAGCCGCCGGGGTCCCCTCCTGGGCTGCGCCCAGAAGCCAGGGCTTCCCCTTCCCTGGCGGCAACAGCGGCTGCCTCCTTTCCTTTTCCCCAAAAGGCAGACTTCTGCAACCCTCCGGCCCGACCAGTGGGAACTGACTTCATTTCGGCCGAGATTAACCGGCAGGAAGTGTCATTATCTCAATGGACCCGGGAGGAGCCCACGAGAAGGTCATCCACCGGCCTCGTCCCGGAGAACCAGCAGGGAAGCCACAGGGAGCGAGGGGGGGAGGGGGACACCAGCAGGAAGCACGGACCCCGCCGGGGCCCCTCAGTGCTGCCGCAGCTCCTGCTCCTCCGGCCCCGTGCGCGGCTCCTCCAGCTCCCTCAGCTCCCGAACACGCAGGCACATACAGGGCAGAAGACTCCCCGGAGGTCAGCACAGGCTCCTCCCCCAAAATATGGCCACTTCACAGCATCCGCGCTGAACCCCATATCCCACGATGGGCAATTGCTCTGAAAAGGCCAGGACCCGGCAGGTCCACGGCTGCATCACAGTCACCTGTCCACACGTGGAGCCGCCGGTTGGCCTGAGGATGCCGGGTCCGATGGCCGACGGAGCTGGCTCCGTGCAGGAGAGTGTTAACTTCACCCCTGCGGCTTGAGGGACACGTGGGGCCCGTCCAGGGGGAGGACCGGGACCAAGGCTGCTGTCCCTCATCTGGACCGCCAGGCCCTGCACAGGAAGGCAGGCAAGCTTGTCACACAGAGCAGCACAGTCTGGTGTGGTCGTATTATTATTATTATTATTATTATTGATCTCGGCAGCCCTCATCTCCTCTGGTCTTGCGTCCTAACCTGGAGCCGGCTTCAGCCACATTGTGCCACTCTCATCTCAGCATCTGAGGACACCTCCGCCTCGGAACAGCGGCAGCAGACGCAGCTGAGCTCGGGGCCAGAGCAAGAGGAACTGCATGGCCACTCGGAAATGTGCGTGGGCTCGGGAGCGGGGGAGGGCGGAGTCCGGAGAGACACTGGTTCTCCGGCTGACGGGCTTCCCAGGTGCTCGGTCCAGGGGCAGGAGACGTCCTCCTCCCCCAGCCTCACTCCTGAACGGCCTGATGGAGCCAGCGCTCGCTCCGTGCCTCCTGGAAGCCTCTGGAACCAGAGGAAACCCCTGCGAACCGGCAGCTCCAGGCTCCCTTCTGAGCCCACATGTAACTCAGAGCACCCTTTTGTTGGCTCTTTTGTAAGAATCGAGGTGCGATTTCCGGAACATCCACGTGACCGCTTTCAAATGTATGACTCAGGGGCGTTTATGCCCTTGGGCGACCAAGGCCTACAAAGTCTGTTTGTGTGTTCAGCTTCGGGTCTGCAGGCCCATTCTGGGGCGTTGGTTGTTCTGTTACTGGGTTTCTGCTTTATTTTGGTCTCTCCCGCCTTTTCTGTCTGGAGGTCAGGCAGCAGCCTCCACCCAGCCGGCCGGCCACGGCCGCCCCTGCCTGGCCTCCTCTCTCTGCTTCCCTCCACAGGTCCCCGAGGCTGAGCCAGCAGCGGCCAGCCCTGCCCTTTGTCCTCAGTTGTCAGCCTGGGTCTCGGCAGCCAAGTCCCCTCAGAGGGGCCAAATGCAGACCCACCACCCTCCAGCCGGACCCCACAGGCCTCGGCTCCAGACCTGCCCACGTCCCTCTAAGACGACCCCCGGTGTCACTCTGCAGGGACATAATCCCGGCGCTGAGCCCTCCTGCCTCCACCTGCGCCTGGAGCGGGGAGTGGGATCTGAGCTCAAAGTTGCCTGGCCCTGCAGGCAGACCCGTGCACTGGGCACGATTCCTAGATTTTGTTTTGTGTGGTTTTTGGTAGAAGCACAGCTCTCTGAGTTGGCCATTGCCAGCGGGGCGGTCCTGAAGGAGCTCGGGCCTCTGCGGTCTCTTTTGGGGGCTTCAGTGCGTGGTGCGACCCTGGGCAAGCTCTCCTACACTCACCACTGACCCCCCTCACAGGACAGGACACAGGAGACAGGCCCCCTGTGCAGACGTCCTCGGGAGAAGAGACTCAGGTCCCAGCGGGAGAGAGGACTGTGGTGTCTGCCTAAAGCGGGTGTGCCAAGCCTCAGGGGGCGAGGAGTGAGGGGACTGGAGGGGCCCTGGGAGAGAGATCCTGGGCCCAGGGCTGGGACGGTGAACCAGCCGGGTCCCTACCACAGTGGGGGCAGCCCTTCCACACCAATCGGCCCCATGCCCATGACCTCTGACCCCCGCGGGTCTCGGTGGGCACTTGCTGGGCCCACGAGGGGACCCCTGCAGACCTTGCTTCCCTCTGGCGTGGACACAGACCCACACAAGCACTCTGGGGCACCCTGGGAATCCGCCAGGATCAAGATATGGGAAATCGATCCTCGGGGAGCCGTTTAACAGCAGGACTTTGATGGATCTGTTCGCCGAACGTCGATTCTCTAAATGACCCACTTATCCGAACCTGAAACACATAGTTCAGAAATGCTCTGGGCAGCTGGCTGCCGCTGTTTGCCGGCAGGGGCAGGGGCAGAGGCTGGAAATTCCAGCCAGATACCTCAGCCAGGGTCAAGGGCACATTCAGAAGATAGTTAAGCTGGACCAAAGCATAGCTGCCAGAAAGCAGCCGGAAAGACAAACCTTTGGGGACAGTCTCAGTTATTCGCCAAATAGATCACTGGGGTCCGTCTGGTTCTGTGCAAATGGCTTCAGGGAACTGATCTCATCCCGGAGCCGCAGAAGCAACCAGAAGCCCAGAACCAGTGGAGCCCAGTTGCCCCGCCTCTGCGAGCTGTGTGGCCTCCCGCTGGTGCTCACCCTCTCTGTGCCTCAGTTTCCCCCTCCCAGGAGCGAATGAATTCACACCACCACGTGGCTGTGGTGCTCGGTGACGCTCCAGGTGCCCTCTGTCACTGCGGTCTGCACGCGGGCACCCTGCCCCGTTCCCCGCTGGCCGCTCAGCGCACCAGCCTGGTTTCAGGCGGAAACGGCCTCTGCAGAAGCGGAAAGGCCTGTGCCCGAGCCCCAGAGCAGCTCTCCTGCCGCCTTCCCTCCCTGCCGTGAGCAGACACAGGGCCACCGGCCCCTGCTCCTGTCCAGCCCGCCTCCCTCCTGGCTGTCCCATCTCTTCTTCTTTGTGGTAATGAGTCCTCTGAAGTAGCCATCCTTCCTCTCATCACACTCTCACCCTGTCCCCCGGCTGCCCAGGGCACCCTTCAGTCCACCTCCCCTTCCAAGGGCCCCTCTGAGCCCCGGGAGCATTTGTCTGCCAGGACCGGGCACTGAACATCTGCCCGACAGGGCCCGACCGGCGTGGTTCAGCGGCTGAGGGTAAACCTATGAACCAGGAGGTCACAGTTCAATTCCCAGTCAGGGCACGTGTTTGGGCTGCGGGCTCAGTCCCATGTGGGGCGTGCAGGAGGCAGCCAATCAGTGATCCTCTCTCATCGCTGATGTTTCTATGTCTCTCTCCTTCTACTTCCTCCCGGAAATCAATACAAATATATGAAAAAGAAAACCTACACAGATAGGGATGGAAAGGGGGTGGGTCCTTAATCTTCCCCGTTCCCCCACTCTGGGACATACACCTCCCCCCAGGCCTCTTCTGGGGTGGGGTCCGGTACTCATTGTTGCCAAAGGTGACGTGGCTCCAGACCACAGGAGACGTGCGGGGGACAAAGTCAGCTTGTTACTAGATTCCCTCTCAGGCGTCGCCACTGCACCATGCCTAGGCGTCAGGCAAGCTCCTACTATGTGCCAGCTGCCACTGTGTACCTGCCCCTGCTGTGTGCGAGCTCCCACTGTGTGCGTGTGCCCTTTCGTGCATCTGCCCCTCCTGGGTTGTATACTTATTCCTACTGTGCACAACCTACTCCCGTGTGCCTGGTCCCACTATGTGCATGCCTGCTGCTGCTGTGTGGGTGAACCCTGCACCCCACACTCTTGAGGCCACACTGTGTTGGGGCTTTTGCACATACAGAGGCCGAGAGTGGTGCTCCTCACTGCTGTGACTCGGGCCATCTTGTGGAGGGCGCCCGGCATCATCCATCAACCCTCCTCCCCATGACAGCCCATGACAGGGACGCCGTCCTCACCCGGGGGGCCCGGGAGCCTGCCTCCTCCCTGGGGAGGGTCCGCTCCTCGCCATCTCCAGCCTCACCCAGAGAGACCGGGCCGTCTGCTTTGTTGGCGGCACCAGGACTGAAGCCCAGGGGGCGTTTCATGGGGGAGCTAAGCGACAGCTGGCCATTCGTCCCAAGTCTTGTTTGGGGTCCTTTCTGAGGAAGGGCCCCTGCTCTGCCCACTTCCCACTCCAGAACATAGAGAGAGCCATGGAGCCCAGCGCCCACTGATCTGCCCAGCGGGAGACCCGACACGATGCCCCAGGTCCCCGGGTCTCCGCAGACGCTCGGCCATGCCCCCGGGCCTGGCCTCTTCTTTGAGGGTTGGCACAAGGAGGTGGCACACGGGCAGCTGGCAGGCAGTGAGTTTCCCCCACGTCCCTCGGCGTGGCCTCCACTGGTGGGCACAGACCACGCTCACTGCTCACTGTGGGCGAGCTGCTCACCTCGGTGCAGGGTGTTCTCTTCTGTAGGACCGATGAGATGTCCCTGCGTGGCTGAGCAGGAGCTGTTGTAACGGGTGTGCTTTCCTTTCGGTTTAGAGCAGCGGTTCTCAACCTTCCTTCCTAAGTCTGAGCAAGACCCTTGCATACAGTTCCTCATGGGGTGGTGACCCCCAACCATGAAATTTTGCTACTGTTATGCATCGTGATGTAAATATCTGCATTTTCCAGTGCTCTTAGGCCACCC
>PVJN01007703.1:21561-33253 GCA_004026805.1 Lasiurus borealis
GTGCAAGGAGGCTCCTGGGCTGGGAGACAAGCCCTCTGAGGGGTAGGGAGGGTCCACAATGACCCAGTGTTTTGAGCTCCAGCTGGAGGAGTGGGCAGGGCAGGGGCCCTTCCTCAGAAAGGACCCAAAAGAGACCTGGGACAAATGGCCAGCCGCTCGCAGAGGCCTGAGGCCAGCCGCCCGCTGAGGAGGCTGCCACCAACCCCCCAGGCGCCCCTCTGGTGGCCGCGCGCTCACCCTGTGGGTATGCTGTCCGCAGAGCCCCGAGGGCACCCCGGACACGGCCAGGCCAGGGAGGCCAGACAGACGCCCCGGGCAGGACTGACGCAGGGCCAGACGCAGACACAGGTGCCCAGCCTCCTCTCAGACAGGAACCCTGCCTCTGCCCACCGCGCCCAGGAATGCCGGGGGTGTGACCTGCCCGCGGCCTTCCTTCCGCAGCGGAGCCGGGGCCTCCGCCCGCCGGCCAAGCGGCGGGACCTCCCCGGGCGCGGTCTCAGCCTGTCTGGGTGGGACCTGGAGACCCAGGCCTCACCGTGGAGCGTCCCCCGCTGGCCTCCCGGCTTTCCCGGTGTTTATGAGTGAGGACCGAGGAAGGGAAGTGTAATGTCTCCCAGATCCGTCACTTTCCCCCACACCGGCTCTCCTGCGTGCCTCTCGGGCTGGGCCAGCTGCAGGCACGTCCCCCGCTTCGTCAGAGGTCAGTCATGAGGATCAGCTTTGTCACCCAGCCACCTGCTCACCCACCACGCCACTCACCGAGCGAGCCTCCTGCTTCCGCCCGCTGTGCACACGCCCACACTCACACTCACACACCACATAAGCCACACATTGTACATATATACCACACACACACTCACCATACACACCATACACCACATACACCAAGCATTGTACATATATACCACACACACACTCACACACCACATACCACATACACCATATGGTCATTGTACACCACACATATACCACACTCACACACCACAATACACATACCACATACATCACATACCACATGCACCACACACATACTGTATACAACATACATACACCACACACACCACCGACCACACACACTACATTCACTTTACACAGCACATGCATACACACACATACACCACACACTCATATACATCACACAGTACACAGCCCACACACATCACGCATCACATACCACATGCCACCCAGCACCCACGCCACATACACATCACATAGCATATGCACACACTCTCACACTGACTCGAACACACCCCAGCCCAGTCGGTCATGGCCCTGCCATAACCCCCACCCTGCTTACCAGCCGTGCTGTTGAGCAGGCTGTGGTGCCTGACCCTCATGTACAGCGATGGTCAGGCTGGAGCCAGGGTCGGGGTCAGGACAGTGCCTTCCCTGAAGTGGCTCCTGTTGCAATGGGAGGTTCCCACCTGCTTTGCCCAACACCTCGGGGGGCGCTCACCCCGCATGCAGCCAGGGTCCTCCCGCAGCCTCCAGGCCCAAAGGAGAGGCTGAGCCCGGAGGAGAGGCCACTGCCTGTGTCTCCTGCTCAGCAGCCCAGCACACAGCAACTCTGGGAGCACGCGGGAAAGTGTGGGCCCTCTCATCCCGCGGTGGACAGGTGGGGAGCCTCTGTCTTCACGGTGCTTTCTCTTTTCAAACTTAAAACAAACATGCGGAGAGAGGAGGGAGGAGTAGAGCGGGTGCAGGTGGAGGCGGCCGGAGGCCGGACACGGGAGCTGGGCCCAGGGGACACAGCCACCGCCAGGGAGTGTCCGGCCAGGCTCAGGATGCTCCTGCCTCGGGCTGTGACAGGGGCTGACTGTGACAGCATGGAGGGTCCTTCGGTCCCATGTACCACCCATTGCCTCAGAACCTGCTGCCATAACCCCTTCCCCACACATGCAAACATGACTCATGCACACACACACACGTTTAACTAAGCAGGTAAGTGCATGGTGCACATGCATGTGCCCAGCCTGAGTTTGTACATGGCATGTATGTGCGCGTGGTACATGCATGTGCATGTGCACAGTGTGTGTGTGTGTGTGTGCAATGCCTACAGATTCACAGCTCTGGGGCCAGAGTGTACAGTGGGGGGTGAAGTGGGGGTCTGGTGGGAATTTAGGGGTGAGGGAGGGGGGCTGCACTGCTCCCCTGCCCTGCTGGCCCTGTGACCTCAGGAAGTTCCAGGCATGGTGGCTCCATTTCTTCCGTTAAACCTGCATTTGGGGCTCAGCGGGGCCAAGGACATCCTGGAGAAGGACGTGGCCGGGCCCGGGGTGCCTCCACCTGGGCCTGGGTCCCCCGCAGGCTCAGACCAGACACCAGGGATGCTCAGAGACGGACAAGAGATGCCTTCCCCTGGCAAGGAGCCTCCGAATGAGAGCACATGGCAGAGTGAGGGCTTCCGTGACGGTTACAAAGCCCCAGAGGCTGGGAGCAGCTGGGCGACTCCCGGGAGGATGGGGGCATAAGGACTGGGTGGGGGCAGCTGCCCACTGAGTCACCCACAGACAGCAGCTCTGTGGTCAGAGAACAACTGCTCCTACAGCACCGTGTGTGTGGAAGCTGCTGGAACACCATCCCTGAGCGTCCCCGGGGTGTACCCGTGTGGGCACGGCAGCAGCCAGGGCCTCGGAACGGAGGGAAGGCACCTGGCTGGTAGCGCTGTGCCAGGCCCCAGGCAGCAGCTCGCCTCGGCTGCACTCATCCCCTCGATGAGCCACTGAGGAACGGAGACCCTGGCAGCTGAAGCCGGGCCCTCAGGAACCCACCACTGGTGGGCGGGCGCCATGCGTTCTGTCTGTGCACCGGTGCCACAGGCCGATGGCTCTGCACAGATGGCCAGGCCAGGACGCCCGGGGTCCCCACCGCCAGGCTCTGCCCCTCTGGCGGGCGGGATACCAGCAAGCCCAGCCTCTCCCTGCGGAACTGGCTTGTTCAGCTGGGAGTCAGAGGCTCCGCAGGCGGCCCTCCCGCTGCCCGGAGGCCGCGAGGAACAGGCGTCGGTCAGTGCAGAGCCGGGCCTCAGAGCTCCGGGCACACAACCACCCACCGGCTCCCTGGAACACCCCTGGGGGCTCTGAGCGGAGGGGCCAAGTCGGGGCTGGAACCCGCCCAGAAGGAAGGTATTTCCAAAGAGCAGAGAGAACTTGCCTCGGGGTGGGGGTGGGGAGCTCTCCTCTGGTTCCAAAGCCCTGAAGGCGATGGCCAGGCCAGAGTCAGGACTTACAGTGGTACCTTGAGATACGAGTGCCCTAACATACGAGGTTTTTGAGATACGAGCTGGCGATTGAGCTATTTTTGCTTTGAAATACGAGCAACATAGTTTCCCACGCCTCAAGGTTACGGAACGAATTAAACTCGTATCTTGCCACTATATTTGGATTTTCAAAGCGGAGTGGCCAGCACACCGCCTGGCTCCTTTCCCTGCAGCCCGAGGCCGGAGACCCCGCCCGCTGCCCCAGGCCCAGCAGACCAGCGGCCGCTCCTGCCCCGGAGCCTGTGGGGGCACATCCGCTGGTCAGAGCAACTGGACACGCCTGACAGTGGGCCTCCGGGTGCCCGCCAGGGCCCATCCACCTGCGCCTGTCTGCCGGCCGGCCCACACCCCTGTGCCCTCGCCCTGCCCTTGGCAGGGGGCAGAAGGGCTGGCTTACGTGCCTCCCGCCCTGAAGCTTCCAGACTTTTCCAGGTTCCCCATAACACCCCCTCCCCCAGAGCACTATGTGCTGCCTGCAGAGTTTCAACCCCATTTCCCAGCCCGGTCTGCCCCGAAATGGCCATGGTACCCCCGTGTGGCTGACCCTCAGGAGGGTGACATGTGACACTAAGGACAGGGCCTAGGGCATGGGGGCTGGGCACAGGGGAGGATGCTTTTCCAGGGTTCCTGAGTTCTCACTCCATCTCTCCCCACCCAGGCCCTGCCCCCACAGAGGTGACACAAGGCTCTGGGTGGGTCCCCCAAACTCTCCCTCCTGCCTTAGGGACGCCTGCAGGGACAGGCACCGCTGGCCAAAGAGGAGCCCGAACCCAGGCCAGGTGGGGCGCAGGGGCGTCTTGAACCTAATGAGGGGCAGCACAGGGCACCGAGGGCCCCCAGGTGACCACGCGGCCTCAGGGCTCCGGACGGCCCCCTCCCTCCCCGCCAGCAGCGCCGGTTTTCCGGGAGCTTCCCTGCGGCAGCCCCGGGTCATGTCCCGTGTGTCCTCCCGGGACCGAGGCGGAGCGGACGGATGGCAGTGGGCGTCCGGGGGAAGAGCTTCCTGCCGGTGAGAGGCGGGCTCGGCAGATCGCGTTTCAGCCTGTGCCGGCGGCGGCGGTGCCGGCCCGGAGATGCCCTTAAAAGGCCACGGCCCGTGCAGACCTGATCCCAGAGGGGGTGGGGAGCAGGGGGCTGCCTCAGGGGCCTTGCTCCGGTCACCGTGGCGACAGTGTCCATTTTTAACTCCCGCCAGAGCTCCCAGCCCCTGGAGGGTGGAGAGAGCCACGCTGCCCCACCCTGGAGGCCAGGAGGGAAGGAGGTGGGTCTGTGTGTACGGGACCGTTTCCCGGTCCCAAACAGCACTGCCACCTGCCACTGCCCGCACTGAAGGTCACCACCGCCACTCTCACCTGGGCCAGGTCCCGCCCAGCCCTGTGGCCTCTCCGGTTTGTCCCCCGTGCACTTGGCTGCTGCCTGCCCTGGGCCTTCGCCCCGGCGGTGCCCCTGTGTCTCGCTGGCGGGCGCTCTGTCCCGCTCTTGCTGGCTGTCCTGTCCTTCATGGCTTCTGCCCGATGGCAGGAGCTCACTGAGTGGCTCCTTCGCTTGTTATCTCTGTTCCTTTCCGATCTGCCACGTCCCACCCACCCGCAGTGTCACCGGGGCTCCGCAGGCACAGGCAGGGCCAGGAGGGGAGGGGAGAGAGGGAGAGGGCTGAGGCAGGGGGGAGGCTGCTTCATGGAGCGGCAAAGGCCCAGGTCCCACCACCCACCCAGAGGCAGGGGCAGGGGCAGGGGCAGGGGCAGGGGCAGGGGCAGGGGCAGGGCTGCCATTTGCATCAGAAAAGTCAGACAGACCGAAACCGGTGTGGCTCAGTGAATAGAGCTTCGGCCTACAGACTGAAGGGTCCCAGGTTCTATTCCGGTCAAGGGCATGTATCCTGGTTGCGGGCATATCCCCAGTAAGGGGCGTGCAGGAGGCGGCTGATCAATGTCTCTCTCTCTCTCATCGATGTTTCTGATTCTATTCCTTTCTCTTCATCTCTGTAAAAAATCAATAAAATATATTTTAAAAAAAAGAAGAAGAAGAAAAGCCAGACGGAGCAGGCCCTACACTCCTGGGCACCTTCCCCTCCCCCGCCCAGCTCCACCTGCCCCCCCTTTCTGTGTAACCTGCCCCCAGCCTCCATCTGTGTCCAGTTCTCTCCTGTCTGAGCCTCAGGCAGGTGGAAACCCACACCTGCAAGGCGCCCCTCACCTTTGCCCTGAGGTCCCACCGACAGCGGCCAAAGGACAGCGCCCGCCAGGGGACACAGGAGCCGCAGCGAGGACCAGGTTCGGGGTGAATCTCTCACAGCCTCCCCTGCACGGCTCCACCCAGGCGGGTGAGGGGTCCTGGGCCGTGAGCACCCCACTCTCGGCCGTGCAGGAGCCGGTGCAGCTCCTTCCCTGGGCCAAGCAGCGATGGATGCGGCCTGGCCCCTTCTCACCACGGGTGACAGGCCTGCTGGACTGTGCGGGTCCAGCCTGGGGCTGGGGGTTGGGAGGGAGGTTGAGGGGGACCCATCTGACCCCTCCCAGCTCTTCCTGAGAGAGGAAGCATCCATCGATCGATCGGAGGCCGGCAGGAGCCTGAATCTGATCCTTCCTTTGGAAACCAACGGATCAGCAGACCATCGTGAGCTGGTATTTTCTAAAAGCTCGGCACGGCCCCAGGCCCTCGCTGGGCCGATTCCAGGATGTCTGGTCCCGGGCGGCTCCGTCTCGTCCTGGCCGGAGTGTGGCAGAGGCTGCAGGGCTGGGGCTCGCGGCTGCCGAGGCTGCAGGATCCCTGCCCTGCCCTGCCCCTGCCCCTGCCCCTGCCCCGCCGCCTCTGCTCTGCAAGGCCGGGCGCCCAGGCCGGCTCCAGCGCCGGGGCTGGGTCCCCGGGGCTCAGCGTGTTTCCTGAAGAAGCTTCCTCAGGAAGCAGAGCTCCCCGTTTCCTGTGTTCCCAGAACCGGCGGGAGCACGGCCGGACTCACAGCCTTCCAAGCAGCCTGGGCCGCAGGGAGGGCTCGGCTGCCTGTGACCCCGGGCAGCCCCCAGCCCTGCCTCACCTGCTTCCCCAGCCACCATCAGGGATGCGTCGCTCCGCCCCCTTGGGACCCAAGAACCAGCCACTGCACCCCCTCAACCTCTCCCCCACCCCCCCACACACACACCCTCCCAGCACCCTTCCCTCCTCCGGGCCTAGAACTTCCAGAGAGAAGAGTTTGGGAACCTGTGTGGCCCCGTCTGCACTCTCTTGTCACAGAGGCTGAGGCTGGTGCCCAGCGTGGACCCGGGCCAGGGGTCGGTGCAGGGAGTGGGGGGAGGGGGGTGCTCACCCTCCCAGGCTGCCCGCAGGCCCCCGAGCTCCCACCTGTACCAGGCCCGGACCCGAGAGCTTCGCCAGCTGTTAGGACAGAGGGTCACTGGCCCAAAGCCGCATCCTGCCTGGCTCTGTGACGACGCCCGGGACACACAGTGTGGCCACCTGAGGCCAGCGCAGCAGTCAGGCTCTGGCCAGAGCTGGATGCCTGTGCCCATCAGGAGCCCCCAGGGCGGAGGGTGGAAGACAGGCGAGGGCTTTCGAGCCCAGTGTGCCCCTGTGAGAGGGAGGCAGGGCAGTGGGTGGAGCAGGGCTGTCTGCCTCTCACCCTCCCCTTTCTCCCCCTCCTCTTCTCTCTCCCCCTTTCCCGTGGAATCGAGGCACAGACCCTCACTTCCAGGCACACGTTTGCCATTTGCTCCTGTAAGGCCATTACATGGACAGTAACTAGACTTTCTATTTCTGTGAACTAATTGTGACTGAGCACCGTGCTCCTCCCCCCAGTGCAGGGACAGAGACTCCTCCACTCCCAGACACACACACCCCCAAACCTCTGCCCAGGCCTGTGCCCTCAGCCTCTCTCTTTTTTAAAAAAATGTTTTTTAAAAAAATGTTTTTATTGAGTTTTTGGAAAGAGAGACAGAGACCGAGAGAGAGAGAGGGAAACATTGGTGAGAGAGGAGCATCAT
This sequence comes from Lasiurus borealis, assembly GCA_004026805.1. Classification (NCBI taxonomy): domain Eukaryota; kingdom Metazoa; phylum Chordata; class Mammalia; order Chiroptera; family Vespertilionidae; genus Lasiurus; species Lasiurus borealis. Next base: position 28,798 of record PVJN01007703.1, read on the forward strand.
CAACTGGCTGCCTTCTGCACGCCCCCACCAGGAATTGAACCGGCGACCTCTTGGCTCCTGGGTTGATGCTCAACTGCTAAGCGATGCAGGCCGGGCTCAGCCCCTCTCTCCGCTAAGAGGTTCTGCCGCAGGTACATTCACGAGCACATTGGGAAGGATCCCCGAGTGTGGCCTCGAGGCTGCTCTGTCCACTGAACCCTCCGTTCCTGAGAAGCGTGGGTGTGCTGGGCATAGCCAGGCTCAGTCCCATCCTCTGCCTGTCCTGTCTAGCTGATGGGAACTGCTCTCCACCCAGCACCAGTCCAGAGGCCCACAGCCCTGCCCCCCAAATTGCTGGGTGTCCTAATGCCCCCAGCTGGTGGACAGACCGCTCTCTGCACAGGAACGAGCTGACCATCGCTCCTTGGGTTTATTGGCCGAATGACTGCAAAATGCCACTCATGACGGGGCCCATTTCCCATCGGCTGGCGGCCTTTCCCTCTGGTTTGTCGGGGTTCTTGACTCTTTAGGGGCTGCTCCTGTTGTCCGTAGTGCTGCGAACCCCTCTCCCCAGGGTGCCGAGTACATTTACTTCTTCAAGGCGGTTTTGATGGGCACGTTCCTGGAAAACCCCCAGAGGTGCCCCCCTTCCCTGTGTCCAGCTCCCCCTCTTGTTGAAACTCACTTTCTCCAGAGCCGAGAGAAGCAGGGCGGCGCCTTCTCCTGTGCCCGCCGCGGGTGGCCCTGCCTCAGGCAGAGGGCCCTGAGGAGGAGGGTCCCCGCTCCACTGCTGGCTCCGGGACAGACGAGCTCCAGAGGCCCTCCCGCCTGGGACAACTACTCACCCTAGAAAGGTCCCTTCTCTGGGGCATCTCCCAAAGGGGAGGGGCCTCAAGGGCCCTCAAAACAAACGGAACCAGTGTGAGCCGGCCCCCAATATCCAGAGTCCCCTGGGTGGCCCGAGCTGGCCAGGAGGACCCGGGTCAGGGCCAGTGTGCCCCCAAGCCCGCGGGTCTGCAGGACAGGGGGTGTGCTAGGCCAGGGCCAGCGCTGACCGGGCCACAGTGCCCCCAAGGCCAGCTGGCCAAGGCGGACCGGGTCGGGTCTCAGGCCTGGACCTGCCTCAGAAGTCAGAGCTGCCAGGGGGTAAGAGACAGCCCCACCCTGAGCTCACAGGCAGGGGGTCAGCAGCAAGAAACAGCCCAGGAGCAAGTGAGCAGACCACCCTGGCGAACCACGGGGGAGGCCTTGAGCCACGCCTCTGGCACAGCTGGAGTCAGTGCAGGCACCGCTGATAAAGCAGGCAGGGCACGCAGGGCAGGGCAGGGCAAGGCAGGGCAGGGCACCGGCTCGGGGACTCCCCGCTGCTGACAGAGGAATTCGGTGCTGCGGCCTTGGCTCGGCTCGTGGATGGGAACGTGGAATGGCAGGCGTGCACACTTGTACACATGTGAACAGCTAATGCGACTGCAGGCGAGGGTGTCTAGAGAGGCTGCTACCCTATTTCCCCAAAAGTAAAACATCCCTCGAAAATAAGACCTTCTTCCAGTTTTGCCTCTCGCTGTAATATAAGGCATCTCTCTGAAAACAAGATCTTCCCAGAATAGAAGGCCCCCAAAGCTACTGTAAGGTTTTGATTTAAAGAGACCTCGCCCTGCCTGAATAGCTCCGACTGAGCTGCAGCCAATCAGTGACCTGGTTTATGATGACAACTACTACCATACCATATACAGGTAATAAATTTCCTTTTTTAAAAAAATATATTTTATTGATTTTTCACAGATGGGAAGGAAGAGAGATAGAAAGTCAGAAACATCGATGAGAGAGAGACATCGATCAGCCTCCTCCTGCTGGAGGCGTGCCTGCAAGCAAGGTACATGCCCCTGACCGGAATTGAACCTGGGACCTTTCAGTCCACAGGCCGACACTCTATCCACTGAGCCAAATCGGTCTTGGCTCCTTTTGTTTGTTTGTTTTCAACAATAAATGTGTACCGTATCCTTCTTCACGAAAAATAAGGCATCCCCTGAAAATAAGACCTAGAGCATCTTTGGGAGCAAAAATTAATATAAGACACTGTCCTATTTTCGGGGAAACAGGGTGCCAACAGCCCAGGGCTGGTCCCACCCTGGCACACCCAGAGCATGGACAGAAGCTGCCAGGCGCTGAGGCAGGCCCGAAAAGAGCCAGATTCCCCTGGTCAGAGGCGTGACCACCCCCACAGCCCTGCCTGCGGGTTGTGGCGCTTGCCTGGCACAGTCATGCTGTGGGGAGACTCGGCGTCCACACCTGGTCTCCTCCCTGGACTCAGGGTCTCAGGATCCGTCTCTCTGTGTCTCTGAGCCTCCGTCTCCCCACCCAGGAGCCCAGGCTCCTCACAGCTGCCCCTCTAAGACACAGGGCGAGATCAACAGGAAACAGAAGCAGAGATACTGGTCCAGTGTGCCTGGCCCCAAGCTCAAGGAAACGCCTGTCGTCTTATAACCAGACAACCATGGGTCCGAGCTGCCTGTCACTGCTTGAGCCAAATAAGCGGAGACAGGGTTGGAGCATAAATGAGTGTTTATTCCAATCCTGCCGGTAGCGTGGGAGAGCAGCCGGTCATCCAGGAAAACCGGGGTGCAGCCCCGTCAGCCAGCTGGGTAGATAGGGTAGAACAAGGATTACAAGAAGTAGGGGTTACAGGAATGGGGGTGCAGGCTATGCAGGCTGGGGTGGGACTCACTGTCTGGGCAACAAGGTTGTTATTCTTTCCATAACAGAGCAGTTCCTGAGTGAGAATGGACCGCATTCCAAGGTTGTCTCCCTGGTCCAAGGTTGACTCCCCCATCCCGAAGGTACACAGCTCCCAGCGAGGTCAGGATGTCCCTTCGTTAACCACCACGAGGCGTTCGTGGCTAACAGAGCACGGTTAATCTTTCCCTTAACCACAGCTGGTCCCCGACAGTCTATATTTCCCCCCGAACAATCTGGGCTTTGCTGTGTCCCCCAAATTTGTAGGTGTGACCCTCTGTGGAGACAGGGCCTGCACTGAGGTGATGAGGTTAAAATAAGGTCATTGGTGTGCGCCCTCATCCAATCTGATGGGTGTCCTTTGAGAGATGAGGACACAGACACACAGAGGACACAGGGAGACGACCCCTCTTCACGCCAAGGAGGGGGGGTGGGCCTCAGAGAAGCCAGCCCCCTCCGCCCCTTGACCTCAGGCTTCCCGTCTCCAGGACCAGGAGGCGACAAGTGTCGGTTCTTAGAGCCGCTTGGTCCGTGGAGAGCGCCCGGTGGCCTTTTCTTCCGCAGAGACAGCTCCACGTCTGAGCTCAGGCTCCGGAGACCTCAGGTTCCCTCAGAGCAGCCCAGGCGGGCCCCTTGGGGAGGGAGCTCCATGTCCGGACAGGGTGGGGGTGCGAGAGGCCCAGCCACAGAGGAGCCTGGTCTCTCCGAGGAAACCACAGGTGAGAGCCACATGCGCTCCTGCACAAGCTCACATGTGCACATACACAAACACATGCGTGTCACACGGGATTACACGGGATGCACCAGATGCTTTTGAAAAAATAGATCAAGCCAAAGTGATAGTGACGGGGGTGGGGAGGGGCCTCTGGCTGCTCTCAGGGTGCTGTGACATCAGAGGTGGGCACAGCCCATCAGAGCCGCAGGGAGAGGCTCTGCTTGTCCTCACCAGGGCTCAAGGTGCCCTCCTGGGCAGACTGACAGCTGACCCCAAACTAAGTGCTCGAGGTGGTAAAGGGAAGAAAACTGTCGCCCTAAAAGTGAGTCTCAGGGATCCGTCTCCACACAGGGCAGCAGCAGCCCTGAGCCATCCGCTAGTGTGTCAAGCACTGGGGCCGGCAGGACCCGGCCCCCAAGGGTGGTCCCACGCTCTCCGTGCTCACCAGGCCTCCACCCTCAGGCTCGGGGTCCCTGCACAGCCCCCTTCCATGAAGGCCACACACCAGCGTGTCACTGCTGATCACAAAGACACGAATTCACAGAACCAACGGGCAGGCGGTCCCAGGCCTCTGGGCCCGGATCTGGGCAGATGGTGCTGAGAAGCTGGGGCTCTGTGCCCCCATCAGCCCCTCTGGCTTCACTCACCTGAGCCCAGAGGAGCCGCCAGGAATGCCACTTCCCCGGGGCTGGGCCTCCCGCTGCCTCTGCACCCTGGGCACAGCCCACGGTGCTCTCCTGACAGCACAGATGCAGGACTCCGCTGAGTGGTTGCCGTGGCAACCATCCTTGACTCATTTCCTCTTTCGCAGCCCCTCTCGGAACTCAGTGATTAAACACTCCCACCCCCGCTGCAGGGCTGATGCACGTCCAGGGTTTGATTCGGCTGCCCGGTCATGCCTCCCAGGCTTAGGACACGTGTGGGCCTGGGAGAGCATGTGGGTAGCTGGTGGGAGACCCGAGGGGTGAGGAAGGCCTATTTGCATTTGCTCTGCCTTGTTTCCCACCCCTCACCCTCCCCTGTGAGCAG
>PVJN01007703.1:33353-68628 GCA_004026805.1 Lasiurus borealis
CCATCCACCTGACAACCATCCACCTGACAACCATCCACCCACCTGACAACCATCCACCTGACAACCATCCACCCAACAACCATCCATCCACCTGACAAACATCCACCTGACAAACATCCACCTGACAACCATCCACCTGACAACCATCCACCTGACAACCATCCACCCACCTGACAACCATCCACCTGACAACCATCCACCCAACAACCATCCATCCACCTGACAAACATCCACCTGACAAACATCCACCTGACAACCACCACTTGTGTCCCAGAGGAGACCCCAGAGGAGGGTTTGGCCTGGGGTTTGCGCAGAAACCAGGTGCAAGGTTGGAGGCAGCCCTAGCAGGAAAGGGGAGGGGGACAGAAACCCCCACATCCCTCTTGGTGCACACATGCAGGCACGTACACACATGCACACACACACACACACACACACACACACAAGTGTGGCCCAGCTCCCCTCCCCAGGCCCTCCTGTAAGCCTGGAGGAGCTGCTCTGTCTGACCCAGGCCGGCCTGTGAGCAGTCCCTGGTTTAAAGTCCCCCTCGCCAGCCTTCGTCCTCTGTCTTCCAGGAAAGGCATCGCATTGCTCTTGGGCACAGCGTGGGGAGACATCACTCTCTTCAGACACGGGCCGATCTGCCGGCCTGGGAGGGAACAGAACTGTCCCCGCGGCTGCAGAGGCCACGGGGACGCAGGCAGCAGCCAGAGGAGGCCATGCCCCTCTGAGGGGAGCACTTCTGAGAGGGCAGAGCCCAGCCACCCGCACATTCCTTCCACCAACGAGCCTTAGCCCCAGGCACCGTCACATGAACCCTTCCAGTCTCACCCTGTCCCCTGGCACCAGAGCTTGCCACTGCCCTGCCACTCACAGGCACAGCCGGGCACCCTCCTTCTCACTCACCGCCCAGGCACTGAGTCCTGGCCGGCAGGAGCTGGGCACAGAGCTCTGGCCCCAAGTCAGCAACTGGATCCGAGTCCGTCCTCCGGCACTCGCGACTTCACGCGAGCTTCTCCAGGTTCCCGCGCCAGCTGGGCCTCCGTTTCCTTTTTTTTTTTTTTAATTGATTTTCCATAGAGAGGAAGGGAGAGGAATAGAGAGTTAGAAACATCGATGAGAGAGAAACATCTATCAGCTGCCTCCTGCACGCCCCCCACTGGGGATGTGCCCGTAACCAAGGTACATGCCCTTGACCAAATCCGAACCCAGGACCCTTCAGTCTGCAAACTGATGCTCCATCCACTGAGCCAAACCGGTCTTGGCTCAGTTTCCTTCTTACACACGAAAGCTCTGGGCTGGCTCAGCAGTTCCCAAGTGACACTCTGCAGGACAGGAAGTGGGCTGGGGGCCGGGGCGGGGCAGGCCGGGGATGTGGAGGTACACACGTGTGTCACTGGGGCTTCTCAGGGCCTTGGCACAAGCCGAGATCTGAGGGAGACGGATTGAGCTCCAGGGTCCAGGCCACTGGTCTGCACATCAGCCAACGCCAAGGTCGCTCATGCTCGCAGACCACCTGCGGGAGACGTGGTGGAGGGAGGCACCACCATCACCACCGCGCTGTGGGCTGTGGTCCTGAGCTGAGCTTTCACAGAGCGCCAGGGAGGCCTCGGTGGCTCACACGTGACTGGAGAACAAATCGAGGCCTCGGGAAGGAGGCAGGAAGAGCCGCTTGGAAAGGAAAGCTTCCGTCTTCCACGGGCCTTCTTTTTTCAGCCCTCACCCGATATATGCTTTTTGATCAGAGAGAGAGGGAAATGGGAGGAGAGACATCCATAGAGAAACGTCCATAGGCTGCCCTCTGCACGCTCCCCGACCAGGGATCAAGCCCATGACCTAGGTGTGTGCCCCGAATGGGAATCGACCCCGTAACCTTTTGGGGTACAGGACAACACTCCAACCGAGCCAGGGGCTTCCAGGACAGGCCTTCTTATCAGCCTCCTGCGATGGCCGGGGAGAGGCGGACCAGAGTCGGCTTTCCACGGGGGATGCTCTGCCATTCACACTCTGCAAAGTACAGGGGCAGCCAATGTGGGGTCCCACAGCGGAGAGGAGCCGGGGCAGGTGTGGCTCGGACCTGTCGGCAGTGGGCCTTCCTCCCTCAGCGCCCAGCCCTGTCCCTGCGATGGCCCGGATAGGCCAGACTAGAGGGGCTGCCGGGCAGCATGTCTGGACGGCAGGGGCCCCGCGATGCCGTGATCTGCCCCGTTATTTACTGGGTGGATGTGTGCCAGGCACTGGGCTAAGCCAGGACTGTCCTGGGCCAGGACCACACTTCAGGCCCACAGCCTCCTCCGGCTCGGAGGCTCTGCAAGGCCAGGCCGATCTGCACCAGATGGGGGTCAGGATGTGAGCCCCGAAATGTGGCAAGAGCCCTTCACTGCCAACGCAGAATGGCTCTGCCATCCCAGACGGGAACCCAGATGCCAGGACTAAGTACATCGTTATGCACACCCTCGGGCTTCCTAATGGTTTCCCAAGAAGGGATCTAGCCTGCAGGAAGATTCTAGAAACCAGCTTTCTAGGAAGAGCAGGCCTTGGTGACGTTGGTCTCCAGGAAAGGCAGAGTTCAGGGAGAGGCTGGTGAAGGGCAGCACGGTGCCAGAACCTTCCGCTGCCAGGGAGCGGCAGACCCGGGGTCTGGTGAGGGCCCATGGCCTGATTCACACGGCCACATCCTTCTTGTTGTGTCCCCACATGGGAGAGAGAGAGACCATCGCTGCCTTGTCTCTTCCTGTACGGCCACCACCATCCCCACACCCTCCTGACCTCTCACCTCCCACGGGCCACACCCCACCTCTTCACACACACACTCCAGAGCAGCAACAAAGGCTCAGAGCCCTGGGGATGCTCTGAGGATCTGAGCAGAATGCACCCCAGCATCTTTTGCCCAGGCCGGAAGTCGGCAGCATGTGCCGTGCCAGGCGAGTGCTGGCCAGGCAGGCCTGGCCACCCGCGGCCCCATCCGAGGAGCCTGGCAGAGGGAGCACAGGCCCCGGCGGGGGACGGCAGTACCCGGAGTGGGTGAACCAGGGCCAGGGCTCAGACCCTTGCCTTACAAGACAGAGCTGCTCAGGTCACATGGGGAAAGGCTCTGGGCCCTGAAGCCCTCCGATGCCCAGCGAGAGGCTGCGAAACCCCAGCTAGCCTCTCACCTAACTGGCACCCTCAGAAAACCGAGGGGCGGAAGGCGGAGATGTCAGAGGGAGGGACTTGTGAGACGCTGGGCAGCCGGGGAGAGCTGAGTGAATCTCAGATGAGCCCACACGGCCAGGCGCAGGCCCAAGGCCAGCAGGATGGCCTGGGGGTACAGGGGGCCAGGCGGCCCCCATCCAGCCTCTCAGCGACCCTGCAGCAGGACAGGCCGGCTCTGGCAGCACCAGCTCCCCAGCGGGCACTGTGTGCAGGTCCCCTGGTCCCTGGCTGGAGTCCCCCTTCCTTCCTCTCGTGTGCTTGGGGCATGCTCAGAAAATGCAGATGGGTTGTATTTTATCTTTATTTATTATAAGTGTATTATTGACTTCAGAAAGGAAGGGAGGGAGAGAGAGAAACATCAGTGATGAGAGAGAATCATTGATCAGCTGCCTCCTGCACGTTCCCCATTGGGGTGGAGCCCGCAGCCCGGGCACGTGCCCTGACTGAGAATGGAACTGTGACCTCCCGGTTCAGAGGTCGATGCCCAACCACTGGACCACATCAGCCGGCAGCAGACAGATCTTAGTGGGAACCCAGACTAAACGCAATCAGGGAGGACACTGAAACTGGGGCAAAAACATGGGACCAGCTCCAAAGCCGGAGTGAAAATGGATTCAGATGGACCTCCTGCCTGCCTGTCGCACTTGAGCGGCTAAGAATGGAAACTGTCAAGTCACGGACGGAGGAGGGCCCGTGGAGGCTGGTTACTGTGGGAACAGGCTCTCCTCTTCGGAGATGGGAGACCGACCCAGAACCCCCCTCCTCCCTGCTCTTCAGGGATGTGCTCCAGAGGGGGCCCTGGGATAGGGCACAGCCTGGCGAGCCACGGGGCACCGGCCTGGCCAGCCAGCAGCCCTCGCGAGCTGCGAGACGTGCCTCATTCAGAGACTGTGATGGATCATTTCATTGATCCCTGAGCCCCGAAGATCTGCAAAGAACAGAAAGAAGCTGAACCCGGGTTCGCCTGCTTTCCTTGCTGTGCACCTTCTTTAGTACCGGGGACCTCGAAGCACAAAAGGGGGCCCTTCACCCCGCCAGGTGCTGGGCCAGGAGCAGAGCTTCCCTCTGTGACAAAGGCTGCCTCCAAGCGCAGCCCAACCCCGTGTCCCAGAGGCCTGGGGGCAGAGGAAGCGTGTGCTGAGTAGGGCAGGGGTTGAAGCGACAGGGAAGAGAAGCCACCCGCCGCCTGAAGTGCCCATTGTGCAAGCGCCAGCGGCCGGCGGCCTGGGGATTAGTGTGGGAGCAGCCGGCTCCCGGCCCGGAATCGGCGTGACTGATTGCGGGACAAACAGGAAGGCCATTCACCTGCCCGCGCTCGGTCAGGGTTTCCTAGGGAGAGAGAGCATCAGAGCCCCGCAGGGTACAAGCAGTCTTGTTCCTCGCTTTGAGCTCTCATGCCGATGACGTCAACGGGCCCGCGGCAGTGTCCGATCTGGACGGAGCAGGGGAGGAAACCGGTCAGCGGACCTCTGAGACTCTGAGGCAGCGAACGAGCTCCTGTCCCCGAGCCAGGCCTCTGTCCGGGACCGGAGCTATTCATTTCCCCTGTGACTCCTGCCCCTCTGACCTTAGCCGAGGGCTTTTCTCCCGGCCGCTTCCAGGAATGAGACCTCTCCCGGCGCAGCAGAGAACACGAGATGAAGGCAAGGGAGTCTCTGGCGCGTCCTACGGGGCTCAGAGAGGGCCTCCGTCACCTGCCACAGCCTCCTCGGCCCGAGCCCAGGACGCTCGGTACAGCCAGAAACAGCTGACCAGATACACATCCCAAGAGCGGCGTAAAGGCTTTCAGTGTCCACTGAAGGGCATAGTACACCACCTGGGCCTGTTGGGGGTCCCACAGGCGCTCCCAGCAAACCCCAGGCTGTCCAACACGGGGACACAGAGGGAGGGGACGTGAGGAGAAACATCCACTCTGAACCCTGTCCATCCCCCTCAGCAGAGGGCTCTGTCTGTTCTGAAAAATGTTACCATGGACTTTTGTAGCTCTGCACAGGAAATGTGTGACCAGCTATTGATAGAAAATAACCTTCCCACTGTGACCGGTCCATTCAGAAGCAGTGATTCTCAACCTGTGGGTCGCGACCCCTTTGGGGGTCGAACGACACTTTCATAGGGGTCGCCTAAGACCATCGGAAAACACAGGTATTTACATTATAATTCATAACAAGAGCAAAATTACAGTTATGAAGTATGGTTGGGGTCACCACAACATGAGGAACTGTATTAAAGGGTCACGGCATTAGAGAGGGTGAGAACCACTGATTCAGAAGGGACACAGGTGATGAAGGGCCAGCCCCTCGCACGGGCTGTGACCAGCCCTCTCCTCTACACTGTCTGCTGGACCCCGTGACAGAGGCCTCTCCCTGGAGGACATCCTCCCGGGGCGGTGCTGCCTCAGACTTTTCTTCTTCCATGTGCTTCCGTCTCTTCCTGAAGGAAATCTGCGCAGGAGGCTTGGGTTTCTTCTTTGTGGCCAAATCCCCGCCAGGATTTCATGGCTTGGAGGACAGACATAACACGGTAACCTGACTGGACAAAGGGAAGTGTGAAAGAGCCTGCACGCAGGCACATAGGTACACGTATGCTCACACAGGCACATGCATGCTCACACAGGCACATGCGTGCTCACACAGGCACATGCATGCTCACACAGGCACATGCGTGCTCACACAGGCACATGCGTGCTCACACAGGCACATGCGTGCTCACACAGGCACATGCATGCTCACACAGGCACAGAGCAGACAAGATCTGTGGCTGGATCTACTAACAGATCTGCCAGGGACATCCTTACAAAGACCTGCACTATGTCCACATCTGATACAAGCAGAACAAGTTTAGGGGTGGAGGAGGTTGTGGGGACCCTGTGCTGTGTATGTGGGAGGGGGGAAGGAGGGAAAGAGGGGGGCACCTCAGCAGCAAGAGAAGCCACAGGCCAGTGGCAGCTGCAGCTTCAGTGCAGGTTCTCTGGCCATCAGGGACACAGGTCCCAGCCCAGAGGACAAAACCCAATGTAAGGACACCAAGAGCCCAGGGCTCACCACCAGGCAGACCAGTCAGCACCTGGGAAAGGCCTTTCCCTCCACTCCCAGGAGCCAGGGCCCCGGGGGAGCAAACATGGGTGACAGTGAGAGAGGGGGGACAGAATCAAGCGAGTGCTGGGCCATGGAAAGGGTGAGGGAGCTTCGGGAGCTGTCTCTTCCATCCAAGGGAGCCAGCAGGGAGGGCTCCCCAGAAGCAGTGGTGCATGCAGGGGCTCCGCCTGCTCCTCAGGATCCTCAAGGGCACCCTCCTGCAGACCAGGAGGATCTCAGAGTAACCAGTCCTCATGGCCATGCCCACGGACACGGCACACCACCCAGGCGGCAGCAGGCAGGATCACAGCTCAGCTGGGCCAGAGAGGCCTCCCCCTTCCCAGGGCCCAGTCAGAACCAAGCCGGAACCCCCTCTGACCAACGGATCTGGGCCAACCCCTACTCCTGTCCCCGGGCCGGGAGGCACAAGGAAGCAAGGCACCCGTCCCAACAGGAGAAGCAGGCCCCTCCTCTCATCCGTGAGGAAGTGTGGGCAAATGCCGAAGCGTAGCACCAGGATCTGGAAAACGCACTTCCCCGGCGGGTGGGGAGAATACTGATTCATCGGGAAGAGGTCAATGTGCCCGTGTTTCAGGGACTGCTCTTCCCCTCCGAAGCAGCTCTGATGCTTGAGGCCAGCGTCAGGTGTGTGTAATGGGGGGAGGGGGGGAGTCACTGTGAATTTCCTGACAACGCAGGGACTTGCTCCACTCTGCCCTTCTGTGACAGCCTCCAAGCTTCAGCTGCCCTACATTTCTCCTCTATTAGCGTTTAAGGAACACAAAGAAAAGTAAAAACTCTGGCCATTCCCAGGGGCGGGGGGGAGAGGTGGGGAGGGAGGGGGAGTGTCACCTGCAGCAGCATCCTCCCTCTGCCCTGCCCTGGAGCCAGGGGCTAAGCCAGCAATCTCCAGTCCTGACTGGCCCAGAGCTTGCTTTCTGGCCTAAAGCAGGTAAGAGAATTTGCCTGCTCCTGGCTACACTTATCTGAACTCTTCGGGACCTTAAAGAAATCATTATTCCAGGCAAAGGTAAGACAGGTCGTAGTGACCCTGTCAACAATTAGCTCTCTGAGACAGTATCTGCAGGTAAAATTTTGCAAATTTACCTGCAGATACTGGACATAGGTTTTAAACATCAACTTTTTTAAAAAATATATTTTATTGATTTTTTTTTTACAGAGAGGAAGGGAGAGGGATAGTTAGAAACATCGATGAGAAATATTGACCAGCTGCCTCCTGCACAGCCCCCACTGCGGATGTTCCCACAACCAAGGTACATTCCCTTGATCAGAATGGAACCTGGGACCCTTCAATCCTCAGGCCGACGCTCTCTATCCACTGAGCCAAACCAGCCAGGGCAACATTTTTAATATTAAAGACTAATCTACCTTTCTAAGTGCTATTATGTGATCAGGCAATCACGGGAACCTGTCATGACCAACATATGCCGTCTAAGTATCACTTGGGGTGGGCAGAGGGTTAAATGGCGGATGTCTGGCCACTGTCCTCTGTCTCCTCTCCCTCCATTATCTCATAGACCTGCTGGTGGCACCCAGGGCATGCTGACCAAAGCGGGTGCCAGGGGAATTGAAACCACTAGCCACCAGAACTGTGAAAGCCCAAGAGCAGGACCAGACCCTGGTCTGGAGAACAAGTGCCCAAGGTGAGGGTAGACACATACCCAGTGATGCCCAATGTGATTAAGGGCTACTAAATAGGGACACAGTTCAAACTGCAGCTCTGCCATTCAGGTGGGCAGCTGACCACCATCCCCTCACCTGCAGAGGGTGGCTGTGAGGAGGGAGCTAGTGCCAATCAGATACAGGCTCTGACCCCCATCAGGACACTGAACGCTTCCTGTCCAGCACAGGGCTGACATCAGTGTGGGAGGCCTTTCAAGGTCACAGGAATCACGACACTACTACATGCTTTTCCTGCCGAGTGCCTGGCTGTGTGCCCGGCCCTGCACTGGGCCATACGGATTCGACAAACGTGATGCTCACATCCAGGGCAAGGAATCCTTACCCCAGAGATCTTACAAATGGTTCGTGTGCCTAAGGGCATTTTTGTGTAGAGAAGTTTATCAGGCTGTCCAAGCGCTCCACGAGTGCATGACAGCTAAGAACCACTGTTCTCAGGGTCTGAATCAAGCAAAAAGCAAAGGGATTTCAAGATTAGGTAGACGCTGCACTCACCTGCTCCCAGTGCCACACCGAAATCAGCCTGAATCACCAACTGAAGGCTAACTTTACTGGTGTATCATAAGCAAGGATTTACTAGGTGTACCAGTTCATAATGGCAGATTTTGTAATCAAAGAAAACACAATAATTTCAAGAGAAACATCAAAAGTGCTTTATTCAAAGTCATGTCCATCGCTAGCTACACTTTCTCCCCATATTTCAGGTAACTTGTAGATATCATCCCAATAGAACTTTTCTTGTTTTGAGGAAAACCATTCAGAGACCCATTTTCCACTTCTTTGTACATCCAATAATGCTTGTAATTGTTGGTCTTTAAACTTTTTCAGTTGATCTGGATGTTCTTTGTCTTTCACGTTGAAATTGTCCCTTTTAAAGCATTTAAACCAGCATTCACAAGTATCTTGAGATGGAGCATGTTCATCATAAGCTTCCTGAAGTATACGATAACTTTTTCTTCAAAATAAAGTAATGAATTAAAACTTCCTGCAAATGCTCTTTTGGCACAAAATTCAACATTTTTAAGCGTAAAGATATCTATAATTTTAACACCTTCAGCAAATTTGACATATGAATTTTTGAAGCTTGCTGTCAATAGAATAAAATAGCATACATATCAAATTGCATATATATCAACATATGTGTAACTCTATTTATTGAAAAAAATCCACATTATTAACCGGTACACCTAGTGCAGAAGTCACATAAAGACTGGCAAGAAGGGTAGTGACATGGAAAGGGCTGGCGCTGGTTGAAAAGCTGGAGGGATATCTTGGCTGCAGAATTACTTCCCTGCCCCCTCACGTCCCCCCCACCTCACCCCCGGTCCCCAGGAGCATGGGATCTCAGCCCCATGCAGGGATGCCCAGAGCAGGGCAAGAGAGACGAGAAGGGAAGCCTGTATAGCAGCTAATGCTGGAAATCTGAGGATTCAGTCTACCTGGGAGAGAAGAGTCTGCTAGGGACCCGGGGTCGACCACCAGCCTGAGGGAGTGCATTGCCCATTCTCCACCTATGGGTGACACTCTGCCATGCTTGGCTCCTACAGGGGGTCTGCTGGTCCCACCCAGCAGGAGCCTTTGAGCTGCTCTGTTTCTGGAGAAGCTCTTGGTGGAGACTCAGACAGTGAGTGAACTATGTCGCTTTGGAGAGGGGACCATTCTCCCCCGCCTTGAGGGCACAGAGCGAGTTCTGCCCCCCTCACCCCCTCCCCCTCCCTGTTGAATCACTTGGCCTGCCTCTCCATTCCCTGTGGCCCCCCTGCTGAGTTCAGTCCCTCAGGGTGCCCCACAGAGCTGGCATTCGGAGTAAGTCCGGAGGCTGTTTGGGAATCAGATGGGTGGATGCCGGGTTGTGTGGCTCCATTGTAGGGAAGAGAGCTACTCGTATGTCCCCTGTGAGTTCAACCATATTACAGGAAGAGAAAGAATTTTCCACCCCCCTCCCCCCCACCCCAGCGGTTTTCTGGCAACACTCCCAACAGAGATCGGATCTGCCCTGAAGCCTCAGTAGCCCAGCCCTGCTGAGCTCAGCTCTCTCCTTTGTTTGCCTGAGAGATGCTTTCTTTCACGCTGAGGTGCCAGCTTGAAAGGGCTGTCAGTTCCAAAACTGAAGTTTGATCAACAACAGAGACAATTTTTCCTGTGAACAACTTGAAAAGAACCGAATTGTTTGAGATGGGAAACGTTCGAGAAATGAGGTTTGACTGTATGACCCAAAGAAAGAACAAGAGAAATCCCCAGAAAAAGAATTAAATGAAATGAAAGCAACCAAGGTACCAGATGCAGTGTTTAAGACAATGGTTATAAGAATACCCAAGGCCCTTAGGAAGAGAATGGATGATGTCGGTTGAGAACTTAAAGAGATATTAAGTATTAAAAAGACACAGAATCCTGGCTGGTATGCTCAGTTAGAGCACTGGCCTCAATACACTGAAGGGACATAGGTTTGATTCCCGGTCAAGGGCACATACCTAGGTTTCAGGTCCTATCCCTGGCCTAGTTGAAGCATGTGTGGGAGGCAACCAATCAATATGTCTCTCTCCCATTGATCTTCCCCGCCCCCCTTCCTTTCATTCTCTCTAAAAATCAATGGAAAAAAATATCCTTGGGTGAGGAATAACAAAGGTATTTTAAAAATATAAAGGACAAAAGCCATAACAAAGAACTAATCAGAATGAAGAATACAGTATCTGAAATGAAGACTGTACAAGAAAGAATCAATAGCAGGTTAGACAAATCAGAGTATCCCACTAGGACGGCTATAATCAAAAAGAGAAAACAAGGGTGGTAAGGAGGTGGAGAATTTGGAACCCCCACACACTGCTGCTAGTGAGAATGTAGAATGGCACAGCCGTTGTAGACAACAGTTTGGCAGTGTCTCTAACAGTGACACACAGAGCTACCATATGATACAGCAATTTCACATTTAGACATACACCCCAAAGCTGCAGCATAATTCACAACAGCCAAAAGATGGAAGCAACCCAAGTGTCCATCAACAGATGAATAGAAAAATATAAACACACTGTGGTATGCAAGTACAATGTAATTATTACTCATTCATCCTATATAATAAAAGGCCAGCTGCCATAAGCGTAACGACCAGAGACCAGAACCACCACGGCTCCTTGCCAGGCTGGCCTCATCCCCAAGCAAGCAGTTAGGGGCGATCAGGCAGGCAGGTAGAGTGGTTAGGGGTGATCAGGTAAGCAAACCAGTGGTTAGAGGTTATCAGGTAGGCAGGCAAGTGGTTAGGGGCCATCAGGTAGGCAGGCCAGTGGTGGCCAGCGGTTAGGGGTGATCAGGTAGGCAGACCAGCAGTGAGGGATAATCAGGTAGGCAGGCAAGTGGTTAGCGGCCATCAGGTAGGCAGACGGCCTCTCACAGGGCTGGCCTCGCCCCCAGCAAAGAAAGAGGGCGGCCCAGGCCACCAGCAGCAACTCTGTGGCAGGTGTGCGGCCAGCCAGCGATGACCCTGCAGGGGGAGGCCCAGGCCAGCCAAGCCATTGCACCCCACGCCTGTTGCCTGCAGAGGGAGGCCATCGGTGGTGGAGGGGAGGTAGGAGGGACATGCTGCACAGATGGCAAGCAGTGGCAGTGGCAGTGGCAGTGGCAGTGGCAGTGGCAGTGGCAGGGCCAGCTGCCTGCAGCCAGGGGAAGGAAAGCCCCAATAGGCTCTCATCTCAGGCCAGGCCTAGGGACCCTACCTGAGGGGTCCCGGATTGTGAGAGGGTGCAGGCCGGGCTGAGGGACCCCACCCCACTGAGTGCGCAACTTTTTGTGCACCGGGCCTCTAGTAGAAAGAATAAAGTTCTGCCTGGCCAGTGTGGCTCAGTTGGTTGAGTGTTGACCTGTGAACCAAGAGGTCCACGGTTCGATATCCAGTCAGGGCACATGCCCAGGTTGCAGACTTGAGCTCCATAGGGGAGATGTAGGAGGCAGCCAATCAATGATTCTCTCTCATCATTGATATTTCTATCTCCCTTTCCCTCTCTGAAATAAATTAAAAACATATTTTTAAAAAGAATAAAGTATGACACATGCTTTGACATGAACGAACCTTGAAGACATTACATTAAGTGAAATAAGCCAGACTGAGATAGACAAATATTTTATGTGCACATATATGAGATATGTAGAGTAGTCAAATTCATAGAGATACCGAGTAGAACAGAGGATACCTGTGCTGGGAGGGAGGCAGTGGGGGAACAGGAGTTATTGTTTAATGGGTACTGAGTTTTTGTTTGATCTGATAAAAAGTTCTGTGAATAGTGGTGATGGTTACACAATACTGAGAATGTATTTAATATCACTGAATTCTACACTTAAAAATGGTTAAAAAGGTCCATTTTATGTTTACCTTTTACTTTTATGTGGTAAATTTTAACATATTTTTTAAAAGGTGGAAAACTACAAATGACAAAAAACTGGTAATAGGCATTTTGTAACACACACTAGCACAAAGGCCTCCTTATTCCATGTTTTATTCTACATCTGAAGACACATTTATGTGGGCTCCTTTCAGGGCAGGGAAACAGAGAGCAACTTTCAAGATGGCCCCTAACAATTTGCCTGCCTACATGATAACCTCTAACCACTCTGCCTGCCTGCCTGATTGCCCCTAACTGCTTGCTTGGGTTTGAGGCCAGCTGGGCAAGGAGCCATAGTACTTCCACCTTTTGGCTGTTTTGAATACCAGTTGTCTCTTCCCCTCCCCACCTTGGACTTGGAAAGTAGCCAGACTTTTTAATGTTTTTAATCACTCCACCTTCTAAGCTTGCACACCCCCTTACAGGATGCTGTATACTATGTCCTACACTGTACCAGGATCCCCACTGAGACCCTACATTGGTCAGAAAAGTCCTTCCCAAGTAGTCTAAGTACATACATCACACATACACACAAAATAAAGGGAATTCAACTGCAGGACTTGTAAGGAAATTGGTTAAGTCTATGAAAGTCTTTATCAACCATTTCCATTCCCACTAATGTCATGGCAATACAGCTAATGGGAGGTCTGGCGGAAGCAGCGTAATGGGCACATTTACAACTTGTACTGAACCCTTCCTTAACCATGATCTGACTTCCGGCCTCGGTGCCAGTTTCCTCAGGGCCCAGACTTGTGGTCAAGACTGGCACTCCAATGTCAGAGTCCCAAGGGGATAAGTGAAAACACAGGGCTATATAAGCATCTGGAATGAGAACTCCTTACATTAGGCTTCTCCCAATTCATGCCATGAGCAGACACAATCAGAGCCATCCACGAGGGTCTGCTCCTTCCAGACCCCACAGGTAACAGATGCGATTGGAACAAGAGGCCTGCTCAGACCACCTGTAGGGGCAGAGCATGGGAGAAGGAGGGAGTCTCACTGTAGGCCTGGCAGGTTTCACATCTTTATACAAAAACTGCCAGCACCACAGAGAGAAGAGTTCCTTACCTTAAATATAAGAGCGATTTTTAAAAAATTAAATTTGAAAAACACATGTACCATTGTACTGCTTTTTTCTCTAGTTTTACAATTCATCAGAGGCCTCAAACACTGTCAAGTACCTACACATACTTATTAAACTGCAATTTGTTAGATCTGTAGATGCAAAAAAATTTATAGAACCCATGTTTTCTCCTTGACCCTCACATGAAAACAGAATATTAGAAAGGCTGTAGTCACTCCTTGCAATTGACCTTAAGTACTTTCCCTGTGATATACATTCAAAACATGTATTTGTCATGTTCCTTCATGAAGGAGTTTTCAGTAAGAACTCTTGCCATCCTTAGCACTTCTTTCTTAACCTCATCTATCTGCTAATTAGCTCCGCCACAAACATTCACAGGTTTGGCCCAGGGTCATTTCTCTCTAGACGCCACTGATCCCACTTCAGCAGGGAAAAATCCTGCGTGTCTAGAGGCAGCACAAACTAATTACATTAGTTACCTCCCATTACCTTATCAAACAACCACAAAGGAAATGATAGCAGGCTAGAAAAAGTACGAAAACACATCCTCAGTTTTATTCACCAATAATCAGGCCCATGCAGCACAGATGGACCAATTTCTGCCTCCATGAATTTTAAATTGCTTTTTACAACTTTTCTCTGGCTCTGATGAGCTAATGTTTCACAATATGCTGGCTCGTGAAATTCAAGCAACTGTGCCTTCCCTTTAAGTTCCTTCATTCAGCCTCAGTCATAAACCACACATTGCCTACAAAAGTCTACTTAAGAGGAAAATGAAATTATCCTAAAATGCCACCACACAGTAGAAACTGCTTATAAACGTGTCTGAGGCTGCCACAGTGAGGGACACCTGCATGGGGTTTTGCTCGCACGGGACACCCGGAGCCCACAGCCGCGGCGTCAAGCCGAAGGAAACAGCACCAGAAAAGAGGCGTGAACGTGTTCCCTGACGTGACCTTAAGTCCCACTCTCACACGTGGCGGTGTCTTTGGGGAGTGAAGTGCATCCTCCTTTGTCCTCGCCAGTAGCCTAGACGCAGACGAGAAGGAAAACTGTGGTGCGGGGCCTCCGGTACACACTAGTGTACACCATTAACTGCACGCGTTCCAATCCAGAAGGCCCTTTGCATGGTATTTGTTATATGAAAACGTGGACTTTATTCTGTGTTTATAAAGGACCCAGAACAATGTAAGGAGAGTTTTTCCTACCAACCATTGTCAGATACAGCTTCCCAATTCAAGTTTGTAATATTTCAGAAAACAATAGTTGGAGCACATCAATGATTCTTCTGACTTTCTTTATTCAAAAATAAAAGAGGCACATAAATACAGAACTAAAATGTCCAATGGCAGTTGAACTAATAAGTCACCAAAAGGTTTAATGGTAAACTTGCATTTGGGGCATTCGTTATAATCACTAAAGAAAGAATGGTTTTTCAAAGAGATGTATCTCAGGAAATGTTGACCAATGGACAGGTGGTTACTTCATCTCCCATTTCTGGGGGGACCCACAGGTCTCAGAAAGTCCCTGAGTAGCAGGACCCTCTAAGAATCCAGCACAGCTGCCACGGCTGCTGAGACAGGATGGGATCTTTCTGGGGCTCCCTTGGCAAAACTAATCCACCAACCACAAGTACCTTCACTTCCAGGGGGGGATGTGTGTGAATGCATGTTCATTCACGCCCATTTCTAGTCAAGAACACCTGGCCATCTACAACACATGGCCCCGGTGATGGTCTCAGAACACAGAGCGGGGACCTGGGGCAGGAGGGGGACATGTCTACGCGTCGCACTTCAGCGCTCGAAGGTCCTCCAGGAGCTCCTGGGCCACGGTCTGCAGGCGGGGGTTGCGGCTCTTGGCCATGGCCAGGATGCGCTGCAGGGGCAGCGAGCTCTGGAGCTCAGAGGCCGACTTGGAGAAGACTTCCGGTTCCAGAACCACCGACTGGACAAGTCGCAAAACATGAAGACACACCTCTGCGTCTGGATCTAGGGGCAAGAGGTGACACTCTGGGTGAATAAAACGCCTCACCTTGAGGTAGAATCTAATCCTCAAGGGGTCTTGAATTTTCTGAATAACAGATTTGACAGTTTTGAAAACTACGAGCTGAACTAGAAGCTGCATCAATTCATGATGTAAAAATTTAGCTCAGAAGAGCAGCATGAAAAACCTCAATCGTCATCTATTTAGTAATATCCCGTCTTCAAATATTACAACCACATAACTTTAAAATGCTGAAAAATATGAGGGCTTTTCATGTTGTTGATGAAATTCTGTCCACTTGCAAGACTGTTTTCAAAGGTATTACTACATTTTCACTCCGCAACAAATCCCTCAGAGACCACATATGGATGTGGCGTCTGTACAGGACACTGAGTTCCAGAGTCACAGGCCAGAGTATTCCCACTGTACTCCGCTTTTCTCACAAGAAGTACAGAGCCTAGTAGCCTTGCATATATTGTAGCAACCATTTAAAAAGCTGGACTGAAACAACAGTCCAACACAAAGCTCTACCCTTAACGAGGTGGACCCAGCTCTCCTTGTCATTTCTCCCTACCTAGAGCCTTTACTTCTTGATTGGATACTGTAATTGGAACCGGGCTCAAAATCAGTACCTCTCTCTCAGCACTGTACTTAAAAAGCCTTTTAAGAATGTGAATGAAAGAATAGACTGAACAGACCTTCGCTGGGACCTGCCACAATGCCAAGGCCCACCCAGAGCTTTCCCTATCGAATCAGCTCCCACTCCCCACACCCCACACCCCGGCATCGTGAGGACTGCTGTGCTAAGGAAGGAGAAAGGGGAAGGTGCAGGGATGTCCAGTTTCAACTCCAAAAGATAAAGAGTTTGGAAACTGTCACCCGCACCCATATAACAAGAAAAGAAGAAACTGAGAATCGAAGACTTTTCTTCAAATGAGGTTGCAGGGTAATGACAAGCAAACCTAGAGAGTGACAGCCAAGATCAGTGTTCCTGGAACAGAGACCAGTGGAGCCTAAATTGACAGGAACATGTAAAGGATCACTTAGACAAATTGCTGGAAGCTGGGTGTGGAATATCATGATAGTAAGAAACTTCTGGGGGTGTGGCAATCTTGAGGGGGGTGCACATTCTTGTGGGTTTGATCTCTAAGAACTCTAGAAGGTTCTCACATGGTCTGACACACTAAGAACTATAGAATCTGCAGAAACAAAGAATCATAGCTGGGAGACTGACAGGCTCAGACTCTATCTAAGGAGGAGTTCTTAGGGAAACCCAGAGGAAACAGAGGGAATGGTGAGAACAACAGGATTACGAACCCCTGGAGCCTCCATAGAACCCAGCCCAACCCCCAGCCAGATTAACATAAAACCGCACACAGAAACCCTATTTACCCAGTAAATAATGTCTACCCTTCAATCAAAAATTACACGGCACACTAAAAGAAAAAGGAAGAGTCTAGCCTAAACTGGATTGGCTCAGTGGATAGAGCATCAGCCTGCGGACTGGAGGGTCGCAGGTTCGATTCTGGTCAAGGGCATGTACCTTGGTTTTGGGCACATCCCCATTGGGGGGCATGCAGGAGGCAGCTGATTGATGTTTCTCTCTTAAATGTTTCTAACTCTCTATCCCTCTCCCTTCCTCTCTAAAAAATCAATAAAATATATATTTTTTTAAATAAAAAGGAAAGGAAAAAGCACAATCTAAAAAGATAAACCAGATAGCAGAACCACACTCAGATAAGACAGAGATTTTGAAATTCTCAGACAGGGAATTTAGAATAACTTCTAGAGGCCCGATGCATGACATTCATGCACTCACGGGGAGTGGGGGATCCCTCAGCCCAGCCTGCGACCTCTCACCGTCCAGGAGCCCTCGGGGGATGTCTGACTGCCAAGTAGGCGGGAGAGGCTCCTAACACCACTGTTGAGCTCGCTGGCCATGAGCCTGGCTCGGGGTTTCTGGCTGAGCAGCACTCTCCCTGTGGGAGTGCACTGACCCCAAGGGCAGCTGCTGCGTTGAGCATCTCCCCCCTGGTAGTCAGTGTGCATCATAGTGACCAGTCATTCTGCCATCCAGTCAATTTACATATTAGCCTTTTATTATATAGGATGGTTTGGCCTGGCCAGCAGGGCTCAGTGGTTGAGAGTCAGTGGTTGTGAACCAAAGGTCACAATTCAATTCCTAGTCAGGGCACATGTCCAGGTTGTGGGCTTGATCCCAGTGTGGGCATGCAAGAGGCAGCCAATCAATACTCTATTATTTCTTGGAGTATTTTCCATCCCTGGAAAATACTAATCACTAATCTCATCACTAATGTTTCTGTCTCTCTCTCCCTCCCCCTTCCTCTCTGAAATCAATAAAAATACATTTAAAAATAAAAGAACTATAATTAGGATGCTAAGGACTCTGTAATTAATCAGCTTCCAAAAACAAAATAGCACAGATGAGGTGGCTTACACAATAGAAATATATTTCCTCACAAATCTGAAGGCTGATAGTTCAAGATCAAGGTGTCAGCTGGGTGGTTTCCCTAAGGCCTGTCCTGCCGAAGGCCTTTTCTCTGTCCTCACACAGGCCTGGTGTCTCTCCCATGTCCTACTCTCGTCTTGTAAGAACACCTGTCAGACTGGATTAGGATCCACTGTAAAGGCATCATTTTAACTTAATTACTTCTTTAGAGGCCCTAGTTCCAATCAGAGATATTGCGTAGGTTAGGGCTTTACCATATGAATTTTTCAACAGTTCAGCCCATAACAAATTCTAATGCAAGAACAGAAGAACAATGTAAACAAAGGATGGAAACTACCAAAAAAAAATCAATTTCAGCTTAAATATTCTCTTCAGAGACTCATTCCCTTATCACCAATGAAATTACCCTGTCACCCATCACCTTGTCTTCATTCTCTGAATACCAATTATTCTAGGAAGTTATCTTCTCTCCTCCCCCACTGAAAAGCTTCAGGAAAGCAAAGACCTTGTCTGACTTGCCCATTATTCTATCTCCAATACAATAAATATTTGCTGAATGAACAAGATTGTATTTTTATGTGGTCAAGGCTGATGTAATATAAATGAGAAGGACATTTCTGAATAAATAAAATGATGAGGCATGCTGCAGAGACAGCAGTGCAGCCCTTTGAAAAGGGCCAAGTAAAACAAGCCACTGGACATCATAAATGAGACACACGCAGTCAAGGGTGCACCCCTACAGGAATAACTTCATGGTGACATCATCGTAAGGAAACAGTCAGTTCAGTGACAGCACTGGAAGGAAACACAGAGGGGAAGGCAAACGGCTTGTACTATAAGCATCAAACTGTACAAGAGGAGAATAACATGGAACTCAGGTTCATTTGCTAACAGATTAGCAAATTCTGAGTGATAATCACACAATTTATCTTTTAAAACAACCATGGAAAACCAAATTACTTGAGACTGAAAACATCCCCACAGATGTCTCAATTTTTGGTTTAGAAACGGGTAAAGCAACTTAACTGAGAAAAGGCATTCACCCACACAGACATGACACAGATGTCAGGATTACCTGACAGGAGTTTTCAAGAGCCTCCACAAAATTCTTCACATGCTGGAAACAGATGAAAAAATAGAAAGTCTCAGCAAAGAAACAGAAGACATAAAGGAAAAAATAAAAACGTTATAACTGGAAAATACAGTAATTGAAATTAAAAACTTGATGGAAACAGAATGGAGAAACCAGAGAAAAGAATCAGTGAACTGGAAGATGGTACAATAGAAATTACCCAATATGCATGACAGAGAAAAACAGAGCCTCTGGGACTATGACAAAGATTGAACACTCGTGTCTTCAAAATTCTGGAAAGAGAGGAAAAGTCAGCAGGGCTGGAAAACACTCCAAGATATAATGGCTGAGATTTTACTCTATTTGGCAACAGACAGAAACCTACAGATCCAAGCTAAGCAAGTGCCAAACAGGATAGACCTTAAGAAATCTGTGCCAAGACACATCACAGCCAAACTTCTGAAAACTAAAGAAAAAGTCTTGAAAGCAGCAAGAGAGAAATGACACCTCATTTATGGGAGAAAAACAATTTAATTATACTGGAATTCCAGTATAACCATGGAGGTCAGAAGTAACTGACTCAATATTTTCCAGGTGTTGAAGCAAAAGAATTATCAACTCAGAATCCTTTACCCAGAAAAAAATGTTCTTCAGAAGACCAATGGAGTAGAATAGAGAACCCAGATATTGACCCACACCACTATGCTCAATTAATATCTGACAAAAGGAGGCATGAACATACAATGGAGCCAAGACAGTCTCTTTAATAAATGGTGTTGAGAAAATTGGACAGATACATGCAAAAAAAAAAATGAAACTAGACCACCAACTTACACCATACACAAAAATAAACTCAAAATGGATAGAGGACTTAAACATAAGACAGGAAACTATAAAAATACTAGAAGAATCCACAGGCAGAGAAATCTATACATATGTCGAAGCAATTTCTTCACCAATACTGCTCCTACCTAGGGCAATGGAAACTAAAGAGAAAATAAACAGATGGGACTACATCAAAATAAAAAGCTTTTGCACAGCAAAAGAAACCATCAACAAAACAACAAGATAGCCCACTGGATGGGAGAACATATTTGCCAATGTTATCACTGATAAAGGTTTAATCTCCAACATTTACAGGGAACTCACACAACTTAATAAAAGGAAGATAAATGATCAAATAAAAAAATGGGCAACGGACCTAAATAGAAACTTTTCAAAGAAGATAGAAGGAAGTCCAAGAGACACATGAAAACATGCTCAAAGTCACTAATTATCCAAGAGATGCAAATCAAAACGACAATGTGGTAGCATCTCACACCTGCCAGAATGGCAGTCATCAACAAATCAACAAATGACAATGTCAGTGCTGGTGAGGATGCGGAGAAAAAGCAACCCTCATGCACTGCTGGTGGGAGTGCAGACTGGCACAGTCATTGGGAGAACAATATGGAGTTTCCTCAAAAAATTAAAAATGGAACTCCTATTTGACCCAGTAACCCCACTTCTAGGAATATATCCTAAGAAACTAGAAACACCAATCAGAAAGGACATATGGACCTCTATGTTCATAGCAGCACAATTCACCATAGCTAAGATTTGGAAACAGCCTAAATGCCCATCAGCAGATGAGTGGATTAAAAAACAGAACTATATCTACACAATGGAATACTATGCTGCTATAAAAAAGAAGGAATTCCTACCATTTGCAGCAGCATGGATAGAACTGGAGAGCATTATGTTAAGTGAAATAAGCCAGGCAATGAAAGAAAAAATACCACATGATCTCACTCATTTATGGAAAATAAAGAACATTAAAACCTGATGAACAAAAAGATAGTTACAGAGGCTGTAAAGCATCAAATAGACTGTCAAATTACAACGGGAAGGCTGGGGATTGTTGGGGAGAGGGGAAAAGAGATCAACCGAAGGACTTGTATGCATGCATATAAGCACAACCAATGGATACAAGACTCTGGTGGGGAGGGATGAGGGCATGTGACAGGGGGTGGGGAGGCTGGGAGAAGGGTCAATGGGGGGAAAAAAGGAGATATATGTACTACTGTATGTAATACTTTAAACAAAATAAAATTTAAAAAAAGAAATTAAAGGGAATTCAAAACATTCTGTTGAAGAAAAATTAAAAGGAGCTTCTGTAGACCTACTCTAAAAGAATGGCTAGGTCACACAAAAACTCGTACAGGAATGTTCACAGACACATTCACCAGCCACAGCCTGTGGAGAGTGTAGCTCAGCTACTCGGTGGTAATACTGCCACACCTTTCTTTTTGTTTGGCCCAGCGGGGCCCTAAACTAACACTGGCCCTCGTGCAAGACACATCCTAGATAACAGCCCAGAAAGTCACAAGCAAACGTATGTCCTGATGCAATTACTCCAGTTTCCTAAGACCAACGGTCTCCCCTGCCTCCCAGCGGCTCCCCCTATGTGCCCCTTAGGTAAGACTTTGTGAGGCTTACCCAAACCCCATGCTTTTGGCTGGAATTGACAAATCCTGTCTTAGTCCCGGCACCGCAAAGCACTCCACCCACAGACCCTAATAAAGGCCTGAATGGGCCCTAGGTCCTGCTCCCTGTGTGCACTCTGTCCTGACCTCGCGGTGTGGCCCCTCCAGGCCTGTGACTGATAAACTCTATTTCAGTTCCCCTGTGGTCTATTGTTGAACCACAGCTCACCATCCAGCAAACTGCATTTACCAAGTTTTAACTTGACAATCTACCCAGTCTAAAAGTGGAAACAACACAAGTGTGTAAGTGATGAATGGATAAACAAAATGTGGTACATCTATACAATGGAATACTATTTAGTAATGAGAAAAATGGATAATCCTTGAATACATGCTAAATGAAAGCCACCAAACACAAAAAGCTACATATTATAAAATTTCACTTTTATGAAATGCCCCAAGTAGGTAAATCCATTGAGACAAAAAGCAGATTAATGGTTTCCAGAGGCTGGGTGGAAAAAATAATGGGGAGTGACAGCTAATGGTTATGGACGTTTCCACGGTAGTGATGAAAATTCTTAAATTAGATGATGGTGATGGTGCACAACTCTGTGAATACCCTAAAAACTGATGAATCATGCACTGTAAGTGGTTGAATGTTATAGTATGTGTACACATCTTATGTACAATTCAAAAAGATCTGACAGATGTACACATCCATGAAAAAACACAATCCCAACAAGATCGAGAACTTTGGCACCACAAAGCTCCCTCATGGCCTTCCCTTCCTGCCAGCCCTTACCCACCAGCAACTGAAGTCCTGATTTCTATCACCACAGCTTAGCTTTACCTGCTCTTGAAAAACATACATAAAACCACATATTTTGCCGAAATCGGTTTGGCTCAG
This sequence comes from Lasiurus borealis, assembly GCA_004026805.1. Taxonomy (NCBI): domain Eukaryota; kingdom Metazoa; phylum Chordata; class Mammalia; order Chiroptera; family Vespertilionidae; genus Lasiurus; species Lasiurus borealis. The sequence continues at coordinate 55,675 of PVJN01007703.1, forward strand.
TGGAAAGAGCGTCAGCCTGTGGACTGAAAGGTCCCAGGTTCGATTTGGGTCAAGGGCATGTACATTGGTTGCCGGCAAATACCCAGTAGGGGGTGTGCAGGAAACAGCTGATCGATGTCTCTCTCTCATCGATGTTTCTAACTTTCTATCCCTCTCCCTTCCTCTCTGTGAAAAATCAATAAAATATATTAAAACAAAAACATACACATATTTTTCCAAAAAGCACTATTTCATTATTAAAGCTCTGGCAAATCAAACCAAATAAAATAATGTTTTGCTTGTGTTTTTCCTATTTTTAAAAAATAAATTTAGTCCTCTCTTGACATTTAGGGGTACTCTCACAGTGTCCTACTAAAAGTTTGGATGGACACGTAATCACTGCATTAAATACACTGAGTGGCCAGATTATTATGATCTCTGAACGCATAAGAGGCTTGGTGCATGAATTCGTGCATGGGTGGAGTCCAGCCAGCCTGGCCAGGGGGAGGGGACATGGGTAGTTGGCCATCCTGCCTGTTGGTCAAACTCTGGATCAAGGGGACAATTTACATTATTAGCCTTTTATTATATAGGATATACATTGACTGCCCAGATTATTATGCATTCAGAGTTCATAATAATCTGGCCACTCAGTGTATATCTCTCCCACACAGTAAGCAGACAGATTTCTTTGTGAATGTCTTTATTAGATTTAGTCCTTTGGGAGTAGGGAGAAGATGTGAGGGGGAAAGAAGCTATGCTAACAGGGCACCAACAATTATAAGCCAGTAATGCAACTTTAACAAGCTGATCCAAGAACTTCTCTGGGTGACATCCTCCTAGCTCTGCATCTCAGTGACTGGTGTCTGTCCCAGACCCCCTCGCCCACCACCCCTCACACCCCTTCCTATTCTCCAGACACACACTCATCACCAGCGACTTAGCTCTAGGGTCCCAAACTGGGCTCTTAGACATGAGTTCCCTAGATGGTGACAGGTGCTTCCATCTATCCCACACCACCCCCACTGGGGAGGGGGACATAGGCCAGGAAAAAAGGCACTCTGGGAATTAAGCTCTGGCTAACAAAGGACTAGAAGACAAGGAGATGACACTGTGATAGCTCTTGTCACAGGCACTGATTCCACATGCCACATTTCTCAAAGAGGCGCTCACACTGACACACAGAAAACTTGACAAATCTCAGGGTTTCCTGACAGCTGACCTGGCTCCCTAAGGCACAGTGCAGACACACTCTCACAGATGCTCAGAGGGCCTTTCTGCTCTCAATCATACTTAAAATTAAAACAAAGGGTCTAACTTTACTTATCAAGGTAACTATCCTTGTTTTCTAAATTCCTACATTAAACGCACAAACTGAAATATGAAGTGAGCTGTGAGTTTATCTCCTTGACAGATCTTTCAGGGGTGAAGTATGTAACCTGAAGTCCCCCCACCATCACTTTAGCAAAGCCAGCCTTTGTTTTCTCATGTGTAGAATGAATGTTTAATTGTCTACATGGTTTCTGTAGAGACTGAATAAGGAGACAAATCAAAGTGTCTATCAAGACACTGTGCACATAGCTGCATTCCATAAATAGCATTTCCAAACTGCACAAAACAAACCTTCCTCCCTGCTCTCCACCAGCAGCCCGTTCTCACCACAGGCCTCTGCTGCTCTTCCAACGGAGCAGCGCCACCCCCACCTCGGAATTCTCTCACTGCCCATCCCCCTGGGGGACGTGCTTCCCCAGAAACCCCGGGACCAATGTCCCGCTGCCGTCAGGTCTTTGTGTGGAAGTCAGCTGCTCAGCAGCCTTCCATGAACATGTTAAAATAAAAAACAAGCGCAAACACTGCCCTCTATTCCCCTTCCCTGCCTTTTCTTCTTAGTAGCATGAAAGATCATAAAACACACTGTATGTTCTGCTTATTTATTTTCTCTACTGTCTCTCTTCACTCACCAGCTCCATGAAGGCAAGGGCTTGAAACTGTTTGGTTCGCTGCTATATCCCCAGTGCCAGGAACTGTGCCTGCACATAGTAGAGGCAAATCGTAAAGATTTTTTGAGTGAATTAATAGTCCAGTGACAGAGAACAAGGAATTACAGAATTCAAAAGAAGACACTGCTTCTAGAAGTAAATCTAATGGAAGATATTCAAGATCTCTATGCAGAACAATATACTATTGAGAGAAAGATCTAATCAGTGAGGAGATTATCATGCCATGTACTAAAGTCTCAACACTGTAAAGATTTCAGTTTTTAAAACTAATCTACAGATGCAATTTCTATCAAAATCAAACCAGCTTCCTTTGTGGAGTTTTACATATAGATTCTAAAAATTACATGGAAAGGAACCAACAATAGCAAAGGCATCCTTGAAGAAAGTTAAGATAAGAGAAAGTGCCTGTACGTACTGGAGGCGATGTGGTCATGAAAGTGATGGGCTGGAAGGGAGAGCCCAAGCACGTGAGGAATGCTACTAAAGGACAAAGGCCACGCTGAGGAGCCGTGGGGAAAGGACAATCCTGCCAATAAATACGCTGGCCTGCAGTTATCCATATGGAAAAAAAATTAAACTTGATCCCTACCACACAGCATACCGCATGTCAGAGAGATACGGCAACTAAATGCAAAAAGCAGAAAGAGAAGGCTCCCAGGTGACAGAAAACTTACTTAACAAAAGACACCACTAAGAGAAATAAAGCAAGACACTGAGTGGTAAAAATATATGTGCAACTTTTACAAAACCAACTGAGGTTCTGTCCCAGAATGTAAAAATTAATACGACAGACAACCTAGCAGAAAAGTAGTAGGAGAGTAGGACTTGACAAAAGAGGGTATCAAAAGGCCAAGTACACACAGAATTAATCAGAAAAATAACGTTAAACCACAACGAGGTAACATCCACCGCAGCCGAAGGGCTGAGGACAGAGGCCTACAACAGCAGGCATTCCTGCTGCTGGTAAAACTGACACCTGGTGCAACCACTTTGGAAACAGCATAAGCTACTAGATTTTGACATGCAGGTCTTGATCCCAAAGTTCCATTTCGAATCGGTGCCCCCAAACAGGAAAATATGCATGTTTAGCACAGGCAGGTTCCAGAATTTAGGGGAAGCATTGTATGTAAAACAGAAGCAATCCAAATGTGCCATCAGAATGGCAAGTGGCCCAGCTGAGGTAAAGGATTCCTGCACAGCGGTGAGTCTCAGCTGTGGGTGGGCACTGTGCCCTCCAGGGGACCTTCTGAATGTCAGTTTTGGTTGTCAGACCTGGGAAGTGCCCTGGCCCTAGTGAATAGAGGCCAGGCTGCTGCTTGCCATCCCTTGAGGCACGTGACAGCCCCACCGCAGAGAATGCCGGGTCTGAATGCGCACCGCGCTGAGACAGCCTGCAGTGCAGAATGAATGTGTCTCTGGGGACTGCAGCCCATGAAGAGCCTTGCAAACAAATGTGAATGAAAAGCCAACACAAAGGCATGATTCCACTTACATAACATCCAAAAAAGGGAAAAGGGAAGAAGAAAGAGTGAGTAGGAGGGTGCAAAGGGTTTTCAGGGTGCTGGCAGCTCATCATTTGTCTGGGTAGTTTTAAAAATTTTTCCTTTGTGACAATTCTCTCAGCTTCACTTTTATGTTCTATGTATTTTTCTCTAAGTATGTGCACTTAATTAATTTTGATAATGGAAGGAAGGGAAAAAGGAAGAAAGGGGAGAAGGCAGGGAGGGGACAGAAAGAAAAATAACAATTTGCCAAAATCTTTCCAGAGAAGCCCTCCCACCTCTCCGGGCCAACAAACCTTCTGCTGTCCCCCAAACCTGACAGACTGGCATGGGGGTCAGCCCCACCAGCCCACCCTCTGGGGTCCACGATCACATCTCTTCTCCTAGGCTGACATCTCTTCTCCTGGATCCCTCTCACTCTATCAGGAGCCCCGTTGCTAGGTTCAGGGTCCGGCTCCACCACTTGATCCCTGGTGGCAAGAGTAGTAGCCTCACAGGTCTGGTGAAGGGCTTATGTAAGTTAAACGCATGTAACGTGCGCAGGATAAGGCCCAACACAAAGCAACACTGAGACATGCTAGTTATCATCATCTCATCAAGTACTCCATACTGTCTCAAACTAGTTCACTAAGTATTGCCTTCTGTGATGGTTGATTTCATGTGTCAACGGGACTGGGGTAAGAACAGAGCTGGAAAACATCATTTCTGGGTGTGTCTGTGAAGGCGAATATGGCAACTAAGGAGTATCACTCCTCCCCAGTACTCCCAACTGGTGATCGCTCTCACTAGTATGGATAACATCATCCCATCCTAGAGGCCTGAAGAGAAGAAGGCAGAGGAAGTGCAAATTCACTCTCTTTGCTTGAGTGTGATGTCAGCTCTGTCCCCAGACAGCAGATCTCTTGGTCCAGGGCCTTAGACTGAATGACGCTCCTGGCTTCCCTGCCCCCCACCTTGCAGAGGCAGACCTGGGGACTTATGGCCTTCATAATCACATGAGCCAACTCCTTTTATATCTCCTCTTAGGGGTGGATGGACAGACAAACAGATAGACACACAGATCCTATTGGTTCTATTTCTCTGGAGATTCCTGATTGATATATCTTCTCTGCAAATTTCAAGTTCTTTAACACAGACTACAAGGCAGTAACTCTGAGAGACCCAGATCGAGAGCCTGCACTCCGGATGCTCACGTCTTTGCAGACTGGCTGACACTGCACCTGCGTCACAGGGAGTCCCATTTCCACAATGGGCATCTGGTTTCCAGGCAGGCAGGAGGGCTGCTGCTCACAGCCGGCAGCAGGGACCTCTGCTCTGGGGTGAGGGGAGGGAAGGTAGAGAGGTAGGGAGTAGGGGAGGGAAGGAGGGGAGGGTGTCAGCCTTGGCTGACTGTCTATTTGACTAAAGTCTGAGTCTGACTGTGGACAAATTCTAGAAATAAATAACACCCAACGTGCTTTCAAAATAAGCTACACATCACCGCAGCAGCTCACCCAGCCATGAAATGAAATATTTACTTGGTTTTTCCTTTGTTTGCCTGCAGGTCTTTTTCTTTAAAGAAATAGGTGCCTTGCCCTACCCAGTTTGGCTCAGTGGATAAAGTGTCAGCCTGTGGATTAAAGGATCTTGGGTTGGATTCCAGGCAAGGGTACATGCCCAGGTTGTGGGATCGATCCCCACAGGTAGGGTGCATGCAGGAGGCAACTGATCAATGATTCTCTCTCATCCTTCTCCCCTCCTCTCTGAAATCAATAAAATATATATTAAAAAAATAGGTGCCTTGAATGTAAAACTGTAATGTACAAATATATCTAACGCCAGAGTGTCCTCAATTAAAATCTGAGTAATCCAACTCATGTCATGAACACTACGTGTTCCAAGTGACAATCAAGCATTTAGAAAATCTTACTTTGCCATTTCTTTATGAATCTCTTTAGCTATCACTGCCTGTTTCCCAGGTAGCAACTGTTCTTGCCCCTACAATATATGATTATTTCTCTCAGGTTATTACCATACCAACCAGCCCCTATGTACAAGTGAAGATGCATGTTACTCCTGACAGAAACAACACAAAGGATTTCTCTGCAATTGCTTCTCTCTGATGCAGGAAAAATTAGGTGGTTAAAAAAAAATCCCATTAAGATAAGAACAAAATCCATTTTCACAAATCAACCAAAACTGTTGTTCTAAGTCTCTCACCAGAAGACAGTTATGAGCCGTAAGCACGAAGACAGATCAGATTCGTGATGTTATAATGCCACAGGAGCCCCCTGTGAGAGCAGCAGTTTGAGTTCACTTAGCACCTAATACAGTGAGCAAATACTTCTGAGTGGTCCCTGCAGTGCTCTTGCTGTCACAGGTGACACTAGCGGGTGGGCTCTGAAGAGTCCAACCCTGTGCTCTGTCCTCTCTCAGAGCGTGTGTTCTCTGTGCCTCCCTTTGCATGTGGAACAGGGTCTCAAACTGTACATTCACCAAACAAACTCCATCTCCCTACCGCTCCCGCCCAGTACTCCCAACAGCATCAACCGCTGACCCCAAAACCTAAGTGGCACCCTGGACGCCTCTCTTTCATATGCCCCGCCCTTCAAAGTGTACCTTAAATCTGGACACCCTGATCATCGTCGCTGCTGCCATCCTGGTCACACTGCCACTGTCTGCCCAGCTAACCTCTCACAACTGCCTTTGACTCCCTTGGCCTCTCCAACAGCAGACTTACTGAGCTTAGTAAACAGTCCATCAGCCAGGGCCTGCCCTGCTCAGTCTTCTCAGCTGTGCACCGGCCCTAAGGGATCCAGGCCCCACTCTGACTCCTCTCCTGCCACTGCCAGCGTCTCTCCAGCCACACTGGCTTCTCCCACTCCCACACTCTCACTGCCCGTGGCCGCTGCAGGGCCCACAGCTGCCTGTCCTTGGCCCATGAGGCTCTGCTCGAGATCTCTGCATGCCTGTCCTTCACTTCACGTAAGTCTCCACTCAAATACCTAAAGAGCAGACCCTAAAGCGTGGGCACTCTTGAGCCCTCATGCTACTCCACATATCAACCAAAACTGTTGTTCTAAGTCCCTAACCAGGAGACGGAGCCATAAGCATGAAGATAGGCCAGATCTTTATTTGTATTATGTGATACACGCCATTCTACCTGTTCATTGTCAAGTCTCTCCACTTGAATGTAAGTTCCACAAGGGAAGGACTCTGTCTGGTTCACTTCCGAACCTCTAGTTCCTAGAGCAGGGCTAAGGGCTCAGTGAAAACCTGTGATAACTGAGCTGTCCACGCGCACACACACACACACACACACACGCGCACACACACACCAATGCATCAGCCACCTGAGGGACAGGTAAAGCCTCCACAACTACAAAGTCAGGTAGAGTCTCCTACCACCAAGCAGGGGGGTTGAGGGGGAGTGAGAGGGGGATAGGCAGAACCCACCACTGGCATGAGGGCAGGGGTAGAGCTCTCAACTCAGCAGTAGAGTCTGTGCAGGGGATGTGGAGCCCCTGCCGTGTAATTTGTGGACATCAAAAGAAATATAACGTCTAGCCTCTAGTCTCTTACCTCCTTAGAGATTTTTAAAAAAAGAAAGAAAAAGTTCCAGGCCATTAACAAGCAACAGGTCAGAAAGTGCCAATCTGACCTGTTTGGAACGCTCACAATGGGGCTCTGAAAAAGGAATCGTCAGACTTGGGGACAGGGTGTCTGGAAAGGCTCCTAGCAGGTGGTTTCAAGGAGGATTCTGAAGGTCCAGGAACAGAATGCATCTACCCTCAGATGACTGGGAGGCGGACGAGTGAAACTTTGCAGAGTAGTCTATTTTATGTTTCTAGTTTTTTCTTTCCAAAATCAGAAGAGAAGTTATTACTCCAACTATTACAAATTAAAACTCCCTCATCTTGGCTTCTTGCATTAGCTCATCTGTTTCTGATTTACACTCTAGCAACAGATTCCTCACTTGCCTCCTTCCAAAATCACTTCTCAACTTTTCAACACGATACTTAAGACAACAGATCACACGCAGAGAGAAATAGAAAAGGTGTTACTTAGCCCAATGAAGAGTTTGCTCCTTTTCTAAAATGCACTCGTATGGCAGATGGGTCAGCTCTGATGTATATGCGGAGCCTGAATCACAACCAAATTAGTGCCACTTCAACACATGTCAAAATACATTAAAATAAGCAGATGTCAGTAACCGTAACAGAAATACCACTGGCAAACACAGAATCCTCAAGAGGGTGTATCATGTAGTAAATGGAAGCAACAAAGAACTTTTACATTTCAAATTGAATGTAGTTTAATTTATAAATTCAGCATGGCCTAGAACTGTGGTCGGCAAACTGCGGCTCGAGAGCCACATGCATCTCTGGCCCCTTGAGTGTGGCTCTTCCACAAAATACCACGGCCTGGGCGAGTCTATTTTGAAGAAGTGGCGTTAGAAGAAGTTTAAGTTTAAAAAATTTGGCTCTCAAAAGAAATTTCCATCGTTGTGCTGTTGATAATTGGCTCTGTTGACTAATGAGTTTGCCGACCACTGGCCTAGAAGAAAACACACAAGCTCAGGTGGAGGGCCAGGATACGAATACCAAATACAGTGCTTCTAATGGGCTGGCCTTAACACATATGGCATCCCTGTTCTTCCAGACTGTTTCCTCATCATGAGCGGGAAGTACACAATCTCAGAGCCTCACAGCACACTAGGTGACACATGTAAGCTTGTGCAGGTAGAGCTGATCCTCAGTACGTATAGCTATTAGGACTCTGGCTGTTGTGCCTCTTTCAGCCACAAGGATTATCATGTGTCTATAACCTGACAACTTAGGCATCCTATCTGAAAGATCTTTCTAAGAATTAGCTTTTGGTTTGCGTTTCCAGAAAATTTAGTATGAAGAGTTTGCGCCAGCAAACATTTTTTTAATATATTTTATTGAATTTTTACAGAGAGGAAGGGAGAGAGATAGAGAGTTAGAAACATCAATCAGCTGTCTCCTGCACACTCCCTACTGGGGATGTGCCCGCAACCAAGGTACGTGCCCTTGACTGGAATCAAACCCGGGACCTTTCAGTCTGCAGGCTGACGCTCTATCCACTGAGCCAAAGCGGTTTCAGCCGCAAACATGTATTTACTTACTGTGATGGGACAATGTAGGGAGAGTCAGGGAAAGGGTGTGAACAGGGTGATGAGCTCCTAAATGCTTTCTGAGGAGGAGGATGGGCAGAACTCCAAGGAACACATGAAACTATCAAATTTAACCATTCCATAATTTTTTTTCACTGGATTTTTGCCCTCACATGAACAGAAAAAAAAAGACTGAAAGAAAAGCAAAATGCACCAATAACCTGTAGGATAATACCAAGCATGTCAATGGAGTCCTAGAAGGAGAGGGGAGAAAACCTACATTTTGAAGAAATGGGCATATATGAGTGGATCCATTAGTGCGTGAACATAAGAGAAAACACGCCCACCAGAAGTCACCTGTCCCATCCTTACATGGCTGAGCAAAGCAGGGTTTGGTCCCAGCACCCCCGTTTTCTAGCACTATGACTCCAGAAAAATTATTTTCTGAGAGTCGCTGCCCAACATAACAAATAGAATGAATACAACAAACTTCAGCATGTGCTGGAAGGGCGAGCCCCACATACATGCAGTGGCCCCGGACAGTGTGCAGTCCAGGGGATGGGTTCCCCCAGGAACTTGTAAATAACACCCCTTCTCTGAGTGAGAGGAGGACCACCCCATGCTTAGAATGATAAATTAGGAGCCTGACTGAACATGTGAGTAGAGAGTGGTGGACCCTGTTGCAATCGCCAGCGATCAGATCAAAGTTCTTTTGTTCATCAAATGAACCAATGGAACAGATAAGCCTCGAACTCCAAGTCTCGGCTGCGTGTAACAGGACTCGGCGTCTGCCCTTACAGGGCACGGTCAGTATAACTGTGATGGTGGGCACCCTGGTGGGCAGACCATGCAAAAATGGAGCAGCTGGTCAGGCTCAAGCATGGTGCAAGGCCGCACGCAGAGAGGCAGCGCTGGGAGGCTGCTGAGGACTGTGCAGAACGCGGCCTGTCACTGGAGCAAGCTCCATGCTGAGACTGGGGTGACCCCCAGGCTCCCGGGCTCATCTGCCTCCGTGCTCTGCACCTCCTTCCCATGCTTTGGGGGAACTCTGTGACAAGTGGTTTGGCTCACTGAGGGGTCAGAAACCAGGAAGAAAGTGCTCAGGACGGGGCTGAGAGCAATCTGCAGCAGTGACCTTCCCGGGGTCAAATACTCCATCGGCCTCTTGCTCTATAAGCCTCAGTTTCTCTGAGTGAATGTGAGCTGAGGCAGCTTTTCATTATCCAGATATTTCCGGGGTCCTGATTAAGGAAAAAGGGCGAGACCATGAGCCCCTCAGGTCTCCTGATAGACTGCCACAATCAAGCCTTCCGCTGGAAATCATCAGCCACTTTACCATGCCCTTTCGAACTACCGATGATTCTATTTGGCACTTCAACTTGACAAAAAAACAATCCGCTGACCTCTTATCAGTGGTTGCCACACACTGGCTGGCTCCTCTGAAGACATCCAGCGTGTTTACCTTGGGAGCAATGGTTTGCCCACCTTTTTGGGGCTAAAAAACATATATAGTAACATTCTGATAAAAGCTACACCAACCCCCTCAACGATGCCAGTTACATTCTGGCCGGGAGGGTGATGCAGCCTTGAGGAGGAAGCCAGCAGCCTGCTGGACTAATCTTGGTCTCCCCACTGGGAGATCCTTTCTTGCCTCCCTCAGCGCTCCAGGCGCGGCTGGAACACGGCTAAATGGAGCTTCTGTCCTGCTGCCGGGGGCTCAGGAGAGCCAGCGAGGCCAGCCAGCGAGACCAGCCAGCGGCCTCCGGCCCAGACTGACAGAGCCCTGGGCAGGAGCAGCGGGAGGCCTCCTTCCCCTTCTCCCTGCTAATGGACTCCCCACCACGCTTTTAAAATACTCTGCTCCAATTTTCTTTCTCATTTAAGAACGGGAACTAAAAGTCTTTGGACCTCCACGCTTTGGATTTTTCAAAGATTACAATGTATTTATATCATAATCTTGGTAACAGGCGGTCAGTCGGCTACAGACAAAGGTCAGAACCTCAGTCATGAGCACCTAGTCGTTCTAGAACCTAGAATCTAGGTGCTGCAGTACCATCTCTTCACGCTAAAAATAAAAGCAACTTATTTCAAAGACTTCACATTTCCACAGGTAAGTCATACACCTGCTTTGAGAGTTACACCCTTCACCTGGGTCCCTCAGACTCCCCTCCACCTGGTCCTCAGACTCTCCTCCACCTGGTCCTCAGACTCTCCCCTGCACCTGGGTCCTCAGACTCCCCTCTACCTGGTCCTCAGATTCCCCCTCCACCTGGTCCTCAGACTCCCCCCTCCACCTGGTCCTCAGACTCCCCCCTCCACCTGGTCCTCACCACCTGGTCCTCAGACTCCCCCCTGCACCTGGGTCCTCAGACTCCCCTCCACCCAGCCCACAGATTCTCTTTTTGGAACTCTAAGAAAATGTCTTTTTCCTGCTTCAAGACAGGGGAGCTGATGTCCAACTACTGCAAGACCAACTGACAACCTGATTCTTCCCAGAAGGAATGATAATAAAAATACCTTACATTTGACTAGCAAGTTGCCACTTACAAAGTGCTGTCACACACATCACTGCATTTCTACTTTGGGGGAAATCTCTTCAGGCCAAAACAAATGTAAATTCTCTGCTGTGAAGTGACGCTCTTCCCTCACTGACTCAGGAGGATGGAGCAGACTGTTAGGATCCTGCCATGGGATAAGAAAATCCCTAAAGTTACCTCTTCTCCTATCCACAGAGTAACCACGAGGGCGGCCAATTGGAGACAGGTAGATCCCAGGGACATTTAAACCATCACTCAAAAGACACTTTCACAGTCCCATGTCCAGTGATGTGTAACGATATCAACATCTGAAGTGGGACAATCCTCTTAGGCTTGGGCCTCAGTGGCCTCCATATCTAGGCAGAAAGGAAGTTGGGGTTGGCCATCTGTTCAAAGCCTTCTCGACTGTTAGCAGCATTAAAGTACCTACAACGGCGTATTTAAATCAGGCCTCGAAAGCACCACACTGCCTGGTCGTGTGGCCTTGAAGAGCTCTGGTATCTTCGTGTTTTTATCTATCCCAGCTATGAAGACTAAACACAATGCAGTAAGCAAAGGCTTCAGTCCAGTCATCACACTCGGTGCAGAGAACATGTGCTATATTCTCATTCGCTCCTGGTTCAGTACAGAAATGTGGCGTGTACACCAGGGGTTAAAAATAAACCGGTCGTGTCTATTTCACAAAATATTATGTTGAAGGCAACCCTCTACTATCACATCGCATGGATGAAAGCCTTGCCTTAGGGATACAAAACCTTTTAAAGAATAGCACAATTATCTGTATTCCTACGATTTAAGCACTCTGTGCATAGTCTTAAAAATTAAACATGCACATGACGTTTAGCTGAGGTTTTAAATCACACAAAGTGAAAGATGTCTAATTCTGTTTAAAAAAAAAACAAACTTTCACTGAACATTATATGAAACCAAAATAATGCTTTTAATTATCCTGATCACATCCCTAGTACCCAATTTTCACTTATTGATATGAACAGCTACTATTATTAGAGAAATTATACAGCTAAACCATGTGAAATTGTTATTTTTATAGGTGTAAAATGGACAAATAGTGGCAATTTCATGTGGCTCAACTAGCCCTATGCCCAGGCACTGTGCTGAGGGCTCTGTGTTGATGGACTAATTAGATTCTGTACCCACTCTGCAGCATATGTTACTGACACCATTTACAGACTAGCGCCCTGGTGAAATTCATGCACGGGAAAATATGTCCCTCAGCCCAGCCTACACCCTCTCCAATCTAGGACCCCTTGTGGGATGTCCAACTGCTTGTTTAGGTCCGATCCCATGGTGGGATCAGGCCTAAATGGGCAGTTGGACATCCCTCTCACAATCCAGGACTGCTAGCTTCCAACAGCTTGCCTGCCTGCCTGCCAGATTGCCCCTAACTGCTTATGCCTGCCAACCTGATCGACACCCAACTGCTCCCCTGCTGGCTTGATTATCCTAACTTTCCTCCCCTGCTGGTCTGGTTGCCCCTAATTGTCCTCTCCTGCAGGCCTGGTTGCCCTCAACTTCCCTCCCCTGCTGGCCTGGTCACCTCAAACTGCTCTCCCTTGCCAGCCTGGTTGCCCCTAACTGCCCTCCCCTGCAGGCCTGATTGACCCTAACTGTCATCCCCTAAAGGACTAGGTCTTCCCCGCCAACTGTCCTCCCCTGAAGGCCTGGTCCCCCCTAACTGCCCTCCTCTGCCAACCCAGTCACCCCTAACTGCCCCACCCTGCAGGCTTAGTCCCTCCCGACTGCCCTCCCCTGCTGGCCTGATCACCCCCAACTGCCCTCCCCTGTAGGCCTGGTACCCC
>PVJN01007704.1:0-68427 GCA_004026805.1 Lasiurus borealis
AAAGAAATAATAGCCCAGGCCAGTGTGGCTCAGTGATGAGAGCGTTGGCCTGCACACCAAAAGGATACAGGTTCATTCCCCACACCCAGTCAGGGCACACTGGCGAGGCAACTGGTAGATGTGTCTCTTTCACATTGATGTTTCTCTCTCTCTCTCTCTCTCTCTCTCTCTCTCTCTCTCTCTCTCTCTCTCATCTCTAGCTCTACCTCTACCTCTAGCTCTAGCTCCCTTCCCTTCAGCCACCATGGAGGGCTGTGACCTGAGGCTCATTCTTTGCTGCTATAACAGGTGGGAAAAGAACAAAATAAAGCAATATTCACACATAAAAATAAAATAAAATAAAAGCTTTTGTAATATCTAGGCTCAGCTATGGGAAGAAAAAATATGCATGTAATAAAACATATAAATCTTAGCAGTTAAATGGAAATTCTCATTAAAAGAACCAACTGTAAATTCTACAGATAGAAAATACAACATATATCCTACAAATATGTTCTCTAACCACAATGAAATGAAATTAGAATTTGAGAACGATAAATCTCCAACATATTAATATTTAAACAATACTTCTAAACAACACAGGTGTTAAAGGGAAATCACAGACGATTTTAGAAAATACTTTGAACTTATTGAAGGTACCTTACCTAATACATCAAAAATTACTGGATGCACCTATCACAGTGTTTAGAGAAATTTTTATAGTTTTAAACACTTGTATTAGAAAGAAGAAAGGTCTAGAATCAATGACCTAAAGTTCAACCTTGAGAAACAAGAAAGTTAGTAAGAAACTAGAAGGAAATAATAAAAATGAGACTGAAAATAAATGACATCGAAAATAGACAAGCAATGAAAAACTTAACAAAAACGCAGTTTTTTAAAAAAAATCAAGAAAATTGATAAATATCAAGCTAGAATGATCTAGAAAATGGGACAGGTGTAAACAAAATAAAACAAAACAAACCCTGCGCACCGCCCCCAAACTAGCAATACCAGAAATAAAAGAGGGCATATCATTATATATCCTACAAGCATTAAAAGAAAAATAAGGGAACATTATAAGTAACCTTATTTCAATAAATTAAATGACCTGAACAAAGTCTTCAGAAAATAAAACTAATTCAAACTAAGATAAAGAAAATCTAAATAGTCCAAGCTGCACGGCCATTTAAGGTTTTCGGCTTCCAATTTACCCTACGGCCACTGCTTGGCTGGCCTTCCTTAAATATCCAGTTTACCTCCCTAGGCCTGCATTTCAAAACCAGCAGGAATCCCGCTCATTAGCATCTCCCTTGCCTACTTTTCACAGCGATCTTTTTCCACCCTCTTGCGCATTCCCAAAGTCTAATCATGTCACCATCCCTCAGATATGCCAACCTAACTTTCTTATACCTCCTTCCACACCTTCCTTACCATCAGTGCCCTCCCATTCCTGGCCACATCTCACCTACTCTTTGAGGTCTACCTGGGTCTGATCTCTTCCACGAAGCTTTCTAGGTTATTCCAAGCCCGCGGGGTCTCCCTTCTAGGAATCGCACGGCACTACAACAGGGAGGCCACTGTTGTCCCATGTATTAGTCTTCTTTCCCCAACAAAATTATAAGCTTTTTTTTTAACTTCTCTGTACCTTAAGGCAACTATTCCAGGATTTAGCACATGATTCAATAAATGACTGATTCAATAATACCTGATCCGTTGAACGAATATATAATGCCAAGAGCTTATTTCTATAGTTCTTACAGACTCTAGACTCTCTTTCTGACCTCAATACCATCATCAGAGTCATCTCCAGGGGTCTTCTAGACCTTTCCTAACAACCATGTTCACGAAACATATGGTTACAATAAGCAGAGGTGGGGAGAGGGAGTAGTGCTTACATTACATAGAGATGAGGTGCTTGGTTTTGTAGGTCACGGAAGAGGCTGATTTTTACATTCTGCTGCTACTAATATCTGATAAGCATACACTAATACCGAGGAGGTCACTTTTTCCTTGTCCTTTCAGTCCCTGTGGACACACAACAAATCCAGGCACCAGGCTGAGTTCGGCTTACACTTCCAAACGCATCTGTTCCTTCCATTCATGATGAACCCAGACGTAGGGATAGAGACAAGATAACAGTATCTTCTAAAAAGCGGCCCGATACCAATATTTAGTGCCTCTTACTATATAAATCCACCCAAATATATAAATCCTCACTACAACCAATGTTATCGAAATAGTGACTGCCAATCTATCTTATTTCAATAGGTCTTACGAAAAAGAACTTGGCGTCGATACTAAACTATCAATACCATGTGGGAATACACGTAGCACTGAGGAAAACACACTTCCTGTGGGGTTCAAGGCATCAAGCGAAGAAACCCCTTTGAACAAAAGCGCTTCAAATTCTCTCTCATTGATGGCTTCCTAGCAGCTTCTCTTTCATTTAAAGCAAACATAGCTTTCTATCCTCATTTCACTTCCCTCCTCTCTAATTAGATAAATCTGCTCATTCTTCCCTCTCGGCAGATTAAAAGGTCGGGTGTTTTGTTTTTCCAGTGTTTCAGAGCTCTAATCCTCAGAGCTCTGTGATGACAGGCAGGATCATGTGATTTAGAGCAGACAGGCTCCGAGGAAATAGAACTGGAGGAAATATACAACCCACACATTGAAGAGATTCTTTTGAACAAAACACAGAGACGTGGGGCTACTCCGGCTCTCTCGAGCCCATGACATTGACCCTGGGTCGCGAGCCATTCTGTCCTTACCCAGGTTGGAGGATGCCCGTCCTTCCGCGGCCCGGTCCTTGAGGTCCTCGGCGATGCCCAGCTGCTGCTCGTGGTACTGCTTGGCTCTCTCCAAATCCTGCATGCACCGCGCGGCGTGGCCCAGGCCGGCGTAGGCCCGCATCTCGATGGCCTTCTCCATCAGCTCCCGGGCCAGCTCCAGCACGTAGTTGTGGTAGGACATGGCCTTGTCGAAGTTCCGCCGGTAGTGGTAGGCGCTGCCCAGGTTGCTGTAGGCGCGCGCCTCCTCTCGCTTGTTGCCCAGCTCCTTGGCGATCTTCAGGTGCTGCTCGTGGCACTGCACGGCGTTCTCGAAGTCCCCCATGGCGATGTACACGGCGCCCATGTTGCCGAGCTCTCGGGCCTCCGACAGCTCGTCTTTGGATTGCTTGGCGAGGAGAACGCACTGCTTGTGGCTGGCCAGCGCGTTGGGGTAGTCGCCGATGGCCGTGTACACGTGGCCCAGGCTGCTCAGGGCTGACGAGGCTGCCTGGAGGGAAAGCAGAAAGCGGAGGCATGAAGCACATCAGAAAACGGCTGTGGTTGGCTGCAGCAGGTAACATGTTACAGAGATTGCCTGTGACCGCCAGTCCAAGCCCTGGTCTCCATCAGTGGCTCACAGACTACACTGAACTGAAAAAGCCCGTCCGAACAGCCAGCTCCCAATGAAAAGACAATGACAATTTAATCATAACTTTCAATACCAATCTCACAGAAGAGGCTGTATGCCACAAAATCGTCATCTTAGAAACATACAGATATTTCTAATATTATGACATTATATTTGTGTTAATAACTATCCACCGCTGTAGTCTAAGAAAATGTTGAAGAAAACCAATACAGCGGTACCTCGAGATACGAGTTTAATTTGTTCCGTAACCTTGAGGCGTGGGAAACTATGAGACACCCGAGTCGCGGTAAACTGGTGGGTCGTGAGCAGCTGGCCAATCCGAGCGATGACTCCTATCTCAAATGTTGCTCGTATTTCAAAGCAAAAATCGCTCGCTCGACGGCTCGTATCTCAAAAATCTCGTATGTTAGGGCACTCGTATCTCGAGGTACCACTGTATTAGTTACAGGATAGTACAGGAAATTCGTAGGAGAAATCCATGTTTGGCTCTTTGCACTCCCGGGCATTTATCTGGCCTTCTCCCAAAAGCAAATGGACACATTAATGGTAAGGGATATATTGAGAATGACTGATAATCTTGTGACTTAAGACCCCCTGGAGGAGAAACCAAGATGGCGGCATAGGTAAACACCTAAACTGCTGCTTCGCTCAACAATTTCAAAAGTACAACTAAAAGACAGAACGGACATCATCCAGAACCACAGGAAAGCTGGCTGAGAGGAAATGAAACAATCAGAAGGAAAGAGAGGGGCTCACGGAGACTCAAAGGAGCTGCAAAAAGCTGGAGAGGACGGGCGGCGGAGTGCCTGGCTGGCTTCCTCAAGCAGGAGGGAGATGGAAACTCCCGGCTGCGCAGAACCCCAGTTCTGTCTTCATTGAACCCCAGTTCTGGGCAAGACTCATACGGGGGGAGTCTGCACGGTTGTGAAAAGGGAGGAGTGCGCGGAAACTCAGGGGAGCCGCAAAGGGCAGAGGTCTGGAGGAGCGCACGCCGGTATGCACAGAGGACTGACTGCTGATTGTGCTGCTGGCTTTCCCTATCGGGAGGGGGTGGGGAGGTAAGGACAGAGGGAGGAGTGGGAGCCGCTGGAGGGGAGCTATGGGGGGGGAAAGGAACAATTGTAATAACCTGAACAAAAAAGATGTATTAAATTTTTTAAAAAGACCCACTGGAGGGTCTGCTCTCTTATCTTCGTTCTTTAACGTGACTTCACCAGCGCGGTGACAGTGAGGGCCTGGGGTGAGAGGAGTCCCAGAGGAAAGCAAGGGGGGGCTACAAACCAGACCTCTCAATGGCCAGGACTCCACGGAGCTCACCCCCCCTTTCTGGCCCACAGTGGCTCTTCCAGCTTCGTTTTGGGGTTTGGTTTTGTCTTGTTTGCCTACAAGCTCTTGTGGCCCAGCCCCCAGCCTCTGTGCAGAAAATGCTGTTTTCCTGGTGCCCTCGTGTTTGCTGCTCATGTGTTTCTTGTCTAAAGAAAAGCACGTGAGCCCTTTTGGTGTGAAAGTTTTAATGAAAATGATTCTGTATCCGTGGAGGGAACCGAATGGAAACAACAAAAATAATAACAGGTTTTAGACTCAACAAGTGCATACAGTCTTAGATTCTCTTTGTTTGGTTGGTTTTGGTTTTTGTTACTCTTCCCTGAGGATATTCTTCCATTGATTTTTAGAGAGAGTGGAAGAGAGAGGGAAAGACAAAGAGAAACATCGATGTGCATCAATTGGTTGCCTCCTACACGCACCCAGACCAGGGCCCGGGCCAGGGAGCAGCCTGCAACCAAGGCACATGCCCTTGACCGAAATCGAACCCAGGACCCTTTGGTCTGCAGGCCAATGCTGTATCCACTGAGCCACACCGGCAAGGGCTCAGATTCTTGTCTTGAGTTTCTAAAGGGGAGTTACACGGGACTTTGACTGCCCTTCTTTATCCTACAAGTTAAAGGCTTCCTTCAGAATGTGCCCACAGCTCGAGCCAGGCACCCCCCTTTCTCCATACTGCTCCCTCTCCCCAATGTGCACAGGGGGCTGCCGCAGATAAAGATTCCCGGTCACAGGCGGCGCGTGGCCTTCCCCGGGCTTCCAGGCCAGGGAACACAGCGAGGGATGCTGCGCCACCTGAGCAGGGCATCCTTTGTGAGATGTGTTCTCTGTCTGAACGCTTCCGAGCACTTTTTAAAAAATATATATTTTTATTGATTTTTTACAGAGAGGAAGGGATAGGGATAAAGAGTTAGAAACATCGATGAGAGAGAGACATCGATCAGCTGCCTCTTGCACGCCCCCTACTGGGGATGTGCCCGCAACCAAGGTACATGCCCTTGACCGGAATCGAACCTGGGACCTTTCAGTCCACAGGCTGACGCTCTACCCACTGAGCCAAACCGGTTTCGGCTCCGAGCACTTTCATTACCAGTTCCCAGATGATTGAATTGCTACCCGATTTTTTTTTTTGCCTGTGAAATAGTTCTTGATCAAAATAATGGAGGCACTGATCATCTTTTTTTTAATGTTCTTTAAATCTTTACAATGCTTGCAAATTGTGTGTTTACAAAGG
Organism: Lasiurus borealis; assembly: GCA_004026805.1. Classification (NCBI taxonomy): domain Eukaryota; kingdom Metazoa; phylum Chordata; class Mammalia; order Chiroptera; family Vespertilionidae; genus Lasiurus; species Lasiurus borealis. Next base: position 5,954 of record PVJN01007704.1, read on the forward strand.
ATTTGGTATCATTTTGAGTTGCTTTTATCATATCCCAGATGTTCTGACAAAAGATTGAGGAAAATGGAGAGGAAATAAATACTTTAAGTTACTTTCTGTTTTTCCTGAGTGGTGGGGAGCAGAAACCCTTCCATGAAAGCCACGTGCTGCCGCAGTGTGACTCCGGCAGAGGCAGCAGTGACACTCACCGAGGAGCCTGCCGCCGGCCTGGCCCCCGGTCCCCACCGCGGCCCTCTATTTCATGTCAGCGCATGTGCGGGGGCCTTCTGCCGCTCCAACTCCTCTCCCCGCCCGGTCCCTCCCCTTCCTCCTCACTGCAAGCCGGGGACTCTGCCTCTCTAGCTGCCCCTCCCCTCCCACCCCCACCTCACTATCCGGGTTCTCTGCCCAAGTACGGCTAGGGAGCAAGACACAGTCCACAAACCCTCCCACCCCCAAACCGGTGTTGCCCTCAGAGTAACACACGTGGATCTGGGACTGTGGAGCCAATGGAACCTAGAACCAGACCCACTAGCTTCAAAACCGCACTGCCCTTGCCCTACAGGTTTGGCTCAGTGGACAGAGCAGCGGCTTGTGAATTGAAGAGTCCTGGGTTCGACTCTGGTCAAGGGCACATGCCCATGTTGCAGGCGCAAACCCCGGTAGGGGGCGTGCAGGAGACAGCCACTCAATGATTATCTCTTCTCGTGGATGTTTCTCTCCCTCTCCCTTCCTCTCTACAATCAATAAAAATACAGTGGTACCTCGAGATACGAGTGCCCTAACACACGAGATTTTTGAGATACGAGCCCTCGAGCGAGCGATTTTTGCTTTGAAATACGAGCAACATTTGAGATAGGAGCAATCGCGCGGATCGGCCGGCTGCACACGACCCACCAGTTTACCGCGACTCGAGCATCTCAGTTTCCCACGCCTCAAGGTGACGGAACGAATTAAACTCGTATCTCGAAGTACCACTGTATATTAAAAAACAAAAACAAAAAAACCAGCCCTGCCTTTCCTAGCTCTGAAATCTAACTCCTCTGAGCCTCGCTGTCTAGATGACATTTGTAGGCCCCAGCCAGGACCTGAGTGTTTTGAGACTCAGCCATGAGCCCCTGTCAAATGTGCCACCATAAATAATGCACGTGATCCCGCCGCCATAGAGCGGTGGGAGGCAGTGAGCCCTTGAACCCTGCGGGGGACGGATTTATAAGGCCTGGGGCAGGCACCGCACCCGGCGTCACTGTTCCTAGGGCTTCTGGTTTATAGCAGCTGCGAATGACAGGCCTGGGATTTGCAGCTTCTGGGTCTTCACTGCTCTCAGCGCCGGGGGGACACGGGAGCTCGTTCGCCGGAGCTCTCCGAGCGTAAGGGAAGGGCGTGCTGGGGCTTTTCCCCGCTGGGATGGGGGGCACAGAGGGGGGACGAGGTATCAGCGCTCCCCTGCCTCCCTCCAGTCACCAGGCCGTGCTGGAAAGCCCGGACGCCTCACGCGGTGCCCTGGAAACCAACATCTCTAGGAAGGGTGATAGAATTTATGAAGCACATCACAGCCCCTGAAATGCGAGAGGCGGGTGGTGGTGTGTAAGAACGGAGCACGGACACAGACAGCAGGACGGTGATTACCAGAGGGAAAGGGGGGTGGGGCAGGTAGAAGCGAGCAAAGGCGGGGATAAGCGATGATGGAAGAAGTAGTGAACAGACAATACAACGTACAGACGATGTGTTATAGAGCTGTGAACCTGAAACCTACATACAGTGGTACCTCGAGATACGAGTGCCCTAACATACGAGATTTTTGAGATACGAGCCGTCGAGCGAGCGATTTTTGCTTTGAAATACGAGCAACATTTGAGATAGGAGTCATCGCGCGGATCGGCCGGCTGCACACGACCCACCAGTTCACCGCGACTCGAGCGTCTCATAGTTTCCCACGCCTCAAGGTTACGGAACGCATTAAACTCGTATCTCGAGGTACCACTGTAATTTTATTCACCAATGTCCCCCCAATAAATTCAACAGGTAAATAAACAAAGCCAAAAAAGAACGGAATCAGATTTAGAGGCAAAGGGCCTGGCTGCCTAACCCCGTTAAGTCATGTCACTTCTTCACGTCTGTCTTTGCATGTGCGCGGTGTGAGGAATGATAGAGCACATACTTCCCGGGCTGGGATGGGATCGGATGAAGCAGCGCAGGTGAGGGTCCGGCATCAGGTGCCAAGGTCTCTGTGAATGCGTGACGGAGGTGTGGACGGATGCTGTGTGAGTCTGAGGTGTGGACAGATGCTGTGTGAGTCTGAGGTGTGGACGGATGTTGTGTGAGTCACGGAGGTGTGGACGGATGCTGTGTGAGTCTGAGGTGTGGACGGCTGTTGTGTGAGTCTGAGGTGTGGACGGATGTTGTGTGAGTCTGAGGTGTGGATGGCTGCTGTGTGACTGCGAGCTGGCCAGGCCGGGCTCTGAGAGCAGGCAGGAGCTAGCAATAGCAACTGCGGCCATCAGTCATTCTGCACAAACATCCGTGCTCCTCTCACTTGCCACAGGAAATAAAGCCCGGTGTTTTACAGCCCCAGAGCAAATAACCCGCGATGATATTTATCAGCGAGGCGAATTACAAATTAATCACTCGTCTTTGTTCCCGCTCCTCGTAGAATAAGCTCAGATCTGAACCCTGGTTTCGGGCTGTTAGGGGGAACCCGCGGAGCCGTATCCGTGGGGAATCGCAGGCCCCGCCTCGTGCAGATGCTGCGTTTGCCACTGAGGTTCCCGCTGCCTCCGCCTGTTCATCTCGGCGAGATTCCTGGGCCGGAATAGCAGCAGCTGCTTCGCGCGGCGCAAACATTCCGGAACATCTGTATGTGGATGCTAAAACGCGCACACCCAGCCGGGCTAACAAACCTCTGGCTGGAATAAGACAACACTCCTCTCTTTACAAGATACAAACGGCCCGGGTTCTTGCCAGAGCGCGATTCCCAGCTGCGGCCCCGGCACGCAGGAGCCACCGCCCCTGCTTTGTGACCCGGAGAGCTGACAAGACAGTTCGTGGGACACGGAGCTAAAGAAAACAAAAACTGCCTTTACGGGATTCCGGTGTGAGGCATAAAATAGAAGCATTTAAACCGCCCAAACTACAACCACGTTGATGACACTGTCGTTAAACATTGTCTGGAAGACAGAAACGTGTTTCCTTTACCGCTAGCGTGATTTCCCCTTACGGTATTTCATGAGAGTTATGTTTTGTGGAAGAATGAAATGCACGTACAGGGAGTGTCTGGTAACTGCGGACTGACCAGTTGCATGTCGTTTTATGGAGGGGGAAATGCATCTGCTGTTACTGCCAGAAACAGGGCATTGCTTCTTTACTGTCCAACTCCACAAGCACATTGTACAGCGGTACCTCGAGATACGAGTTTAATTCGTTCCGTAACCTTGAGACGTGGGAAACTATGAGGCGCTCGAGTCGCGGTAAACTGGTGGGTCGTGTGCAGCCGACCGATCCGCGCGATGACTCCTATCTCAAATGTTGCTCGTATTTCAAAGCAAAAATCGCTCGCTCGATGGCTCGTATCTCAAAAATCTCGTATGTTAGGGCACTCGTATCTCGAGGTGCCACTGTATTCCCTACCAGTTCAGTCTCCACAAATTCAAGGACCCAGGTTAGTTACCTGTAACTCAAGAGACAGAAGGAATAATAGGGACAGACTCTGGAATCAGACATGCATGGGTTCAAATGACGAACTATGTGATATTGCACAGGTTTCACAACATCTCTGAGCCTCAGTTTCCTTATCTGTAAAATGGGAATAATAAGATCTTACAGAGCCCTGGTGAGCAGTAAATAAAACAGCATTTATGAAGAACCTGCCAGGTTCGGTACTTGGTACACAGCGCATGCTTCACCACATTCTCTCTTCTCTTTGTTAAACACTATTCTCTCAGGACAGAAATTAAAGTGAGCATCACAGCAATGTGGGACAGATCCCTGGCTGACTTTTAATGAATATATAGGGGGCACGAGAAATAAACCTTTGTTGTTTTAAGTCACTGAGATTTGGAGATTTACTATTACTGCAGCATAACCTGACCTAGCCTGACCAATATAATACTAAGCATAAATTAATAATTTTCACGCTCCAGTCATCAGAGTAATAGTTAACACTAGTCAATGGCTCAAATATATTAATTGCCATGTTTCTGGGTGATTAAATTTTAGATATTTAGCAATTATCGTAAGTTTCTGGATGAAGACATTTCAGGCATTTTAATAGAAAAACTAAATTTGAGCAGAATTAAGTACTAAAATCAGGAACTTAGATAATTTTTAAAAACCTGTATTAACACAGATACAAGAGTCTAACTGGTAGTAATGTACTCAAATTCCATGCCTATGTAGGGAGAATCGATAGCCACCCACATATAAACCTACAGAAACATAAGATTAAATCATTCCCCGGAGGGTCTGTTTACTTCCTCCAGTCTTAAATGACATACACTCCCTATTCAATGTGTATACTAGCGCCTGAAAATCTACCCTTAATAAGCATCGAGGTGATAGGTAATTCTGTATAAAAAATTAAATGATAACTTTGAGTTGCTTACTCAACAGTCACAAACACACACAAGCACACCAAATAAATTTTAAAAATAGTCACGCAAAACCAAACAGATAAAAATATTTACAATCTGTATTTTTGAGGACACTGTCCACGATATGACCCAATGTCATCTTTAAAAAGACAAATGGAAACATTCATTTCCATGCTTTTACCAAGCAACTGCTATGGTTTTATCTTTTTAAAAAATGTGAATCTTACAAATGGTCAAATTTATCTTTTTAATTGGGTCACCGGGAAGCTTATGGTTTGACTCAGAACCTCCCTTATAATCCCATAACGTGTGCAAATTCTGCCTTGGCTTCAGCCTGTGATACCAACTTAATCCTCTCATTACTCTGATCTCTTCCCTTTCATGCCTTACTTCCTGCTCCTCCAAATTCTTCTTGGATTCATAGAGAGAAAAATCAACAAAACACAAACAAAATATAGTAAATATTAAGGTTCTTGGCAGGGAGAGCTTCCTGAAATTGGATCTCTAAGAACTGTGAGCTCACAGCCACAGACTGAAGAAGAGACTTAAATACCACACAAACGGGGAACATTTTAATTACAGGGTCTTTAGTAACCTTAAATCATCTTCATGCTGTATATACTTAATAATTGGTGTTGGGTTTATTACAATCCATCAAACCAGTTTGTTCCATTACATAAACCTCGGGTTGAACTATTCTGCAGTTGTTATTGAAAAGGTAAGAGAATTATTTGTGTACACCTGAATTATTTCTATCATTATACTATGTCATAGCTGGAACAGTTGGTTTTGATCTATTACTCTGAGCTTAGAGAGTGGTTAGGGGTAATCATAGCTTTTCCATAGTAACCTGTCAGCCTTTTCTAATTCTATGGGGCCGGAGGAGTTTTCATAATTATTTTTATCTAAATTATATTAGGGCTGGAAGAATAACACCCTGTCAGAGAGATAGTTCGCGATACCTTAGAGTTGCTATCACAGGTGATAAATTATTTATAATGCCCGGCATTAATACACCATGTTTTCCAACCCAAAATTTGTAAATGTCGTTTGCAGATGCAAATTAACAGATTAATAAGGAAACAAGCTTTCTTGTATGAGAACCTGGGATGACAGATTAGCTATTAAGAGCAATTTATAGGTCATAAGATATGAAAGTTGGCAAGAAACACTACCTCTCCTGGCTCTATAAATAGCAAAACTGCATTTAGTTTCCCAGAGGTATCCTGGTAGACATTTTAATTATGCCATAAAAACTGCCAGAATTTACAATGATTTCATTTTTTAAAAAACTGGATGCTCCGTGTAAACTTGATGCAATACAACAGGCATCTGTGCTATGCGCCGCAGCTGCAAAGTTGCAGCCAATGGGAGAGTGTGCTCCCGCCTCATGCACGACCGTGAAAGGCGAGGTTGATGCTGGGTGTCAGAGGACAGAAATGTCACCCCTAACACTTCCGCCAGGTTACCTAAGGATTCTCCTCCCTCCTTCACATCCTCACACGCAGCCGCAGACCGTCCATGGAGGATGAGTTTTACAAAGAACTTCATTCTACAGAGCTCTTTGGCCAAAAAGTGACGGTCCAGTAAAAATCCTGGAGTCCTGGTAGAGGCAAGCTGAGTTTGATGGGGGGTAAATTCTCTCGCTCGCTTGAAATCATCAGTGAAGATTATTTTGGGAAATTTATTTCCCACGCTGTTTCACTTACATTTTCCGTTTTATTTGGGAGGGTGATAAGCAGATAACCTCTCAAGTGAGTTTTGGGGCCTGGCTGGTTAGAGTGTCGTCTCTATATGCCAAGGCTGCAGGTTCAATCAACCAATGAAAATATAAGCAAAACAACAAATGAATCTCTCTCTCTCTCTCTCTCTTTCTCTCTCTCTCTCTCTCTCTCCAGCAATCAATAAATAAAAATTTGTAATGAGTTTTTATGACACAAAGCACTCGAGTTTCTCATGCAGCCATTTGACCCGGGGTAGGAGACATTCTACCATCATGCTGGTTTAGTCCCATCACAACTGCTCCATTCCGCACTTGCCAGCCAGCCGGGTTTAGTGAGCTATAAAACTCTGTTCTGCAGGGGGCTGGAATGCACTCAATCACCCTTTGAAGATATTACTTACATGAATCATGAAGTCTGGCATCGGCTGGGCGGATATAAGGGAGAAAGTTGGAGAGGGAAACGGATGGAAAACACAGACGTGTGCAAGTGCACACACAAGGGGCAGAGGAGACATTTCTCCGAAGAGAAGAAGCTCCAGAGAAGGGGCTTCTTTGCAGGGGCCAGCAGATGACAGTTTAAAAAGGAATCTTTAAGCTGGATGGGGAGGAGTCCTCAAGAACCTGGAAAGACGTTATAAAATTAAGAAACATCTGAGGCCGAGACCGGTTTGGCTCAGTGGATAGAGCGTCGGCCTGAGGGCTGAAAGGTCCCAGGTTCGATTCCGGTCGGGGGCATGTACCTTGGTTGCGGGCACATCTCCAGTGTGGGGCATGCAGGAGGGGGCTGATCGATGTCTCTCTCTCATCGATGTTTCTGACTTTCTATCCCTTTCCCTTCCTCTCTGTGAAAAATCAATAAAATATATTTAAAAAAGAAAGAAAAAGAAACATCTGAGAACTTCTGCAATCGTCCAGGAAGGAGGATCATTTCAGGTCCTGGGCAGGCTGAGGCCTGAAATCCGTGGCTCCTGACTGTTCAGGAATAAACTGCCCGCAATCCCAGCTCTCTGCAAATTCTGGCAAACTCAACTTCTCTTCCTGGTGGGTAATTCTAAACTCCGGTTTCAGGACGAGAGACGAGATTTTAGAGCTGGAAGAGGTCCTATAGACCAGTGAGTCCACTGGTTTTCAAACTTAGTTTAAATCAAAATACAAGTGCACATCATTTGTGGAATGAAAGTGTAATACGTTAGGTTCACTTAGACTAGGGTGCACTTTTCTCCCCAAGTATCCTTAAGAGAATCTATGGCACCTGCGGGACCCTTTAGAAAGGAGTTTGAAAGCCACTTAATAATGAAACTCCTCGTTGTCTTTAGATGTAGAAACTGAGGCCGAGAGACGTCAAGTCCCTTGGCTGAAGGTCAACCTGCTAATGACCAGCAGAGGCAGGACGAGAGCCGGGTCTCGGGCCCGAGCTGGTGGTATTCTGTTCACTCTGCTTTGCCGGCGTTCCATCACCTCTCAGAGTCATCTCAAGTTCAAGCCCTCCTGCCTTGCCCAAGTCTCCCTTACTCATGTGACTTCCATGATTAATATAAGAAATAAATGTTGTCACTATTTCTCCTCACAACCAGTCAAAAGCTCAGGGTTACCACTGACTTTTCCCTGTCTTTTGGCCCTCATATGCAGCAGGCACCCAGGGCCAGCTTTATTAAAATCCTGAAATCATAATTACAGTGGTACCTCGAGATACGAGTTTAATTCATTCCGTAACCTTGAGGCCTGGGAAACTATGAGACGCTCGAGTCGCGGTAAACTGGTGGGTCATGTGCAGCCGGCTGATCCGCGTGATTACTCCTATCTCAAATGTTGCTTGTATTTCAAAGCAAAAATCGCTCGCTCGACGGCTCGTATGTCAAAAATCTCGTATATTAGGGTACTTGTATCTCGAGGTACCACTGTACACTATTTTTATTTAATAGTTTCTACTTTAATGTCAATTGTTTATATACTAGATCCACTTAGAATTTATTTCTGATGATTTTACTTTACATAATAAATATTACCTTTTAAATTATGTGACAATGTTCATGATGAAGTTTGTAATATGTTTTAAATACATACTGCTCTTCTCTCTAAAATCCCAGCCAGTATTCAGCGACAAATTCAATGCAAACTTTATTCAAATGTCAGTAACTTTTCTAACAGCTACTGGTTTTGCTTCTGAATAATAATAGATTTAGCAATTCTAGAGTAATATAGTGATCAGACAGTGATTAAATCCTGTCTCTGCTGGCTCTGTCCCCTAAGGAAGGTACTGATTCTCTTTCTCCTTATTTCCTTATCTACAACGTGAGGGTAATGATATCTATCTTATGGAATGTCATGAGCATACATTTAAAGAGCTTAGAATAGTGCGCGGCACATAAGTATTCAATTACCGCTAGCTGTTATTATAGATGCTAAATACCAATAAAACTGAGTAAATTAAGTAATTTTAAAGTCATGTATTTATATTCATTTACTCTATTTTGTAAGTTTATTTAAAATTTAAATGCATTAAATTAGTGCCTTCCTTCCCTTCTCATTATATTAATTAAAAAACCTGAAAATGTCATTTCCCGTGTGTGGCATTTGTCACTGCTCCTTTGGCACAGACATTATTTGGGTATGCAAGCACACAGACATTTCTTTTTGGGAACACCCAAACAAAGAAGACATTATACCAAGATATAGACAGGAAACACAATAAGTTCATGGAAGACAAACTAGATTCTTAAGATACTACATTTAAAAAAAAAAAAGATTAGCTTACTACAAAGATAGCCGACCTGATGTTAAATATAGGTTCCACTGATACACAAAATTTCTAATTACAAGTGTGATCAAACCCTTCATTTTGTTAGCTTTTAAATGCATTCTTCGGTGGTGTGCTTGTTTTGGATGGAAGAAAATATCCTCCAGTTTCAATGAGTATGTTCTAAAGCAAAAAGAGATGACTCATATATTTTCTGTTTGAAGCGGTAAGAGAAGATACAGGATATGGATGAAGGAGAGAGAAAGCGCATGAGATAGGTCAGACTAAGGGCTTGTTACAGCCAAGGGTTATCTTATTTATCTCTGTAACTGTAGTGCTCAGCAAACACTTGAACTGTTATTCATGGGACTGTCGATCCGCACAGGACATAAAAGCTGAAAACTCCATCCCTCCAACGTAAGAATGCCAGGAGGGCTGGGTGGTACCAATATCTCCCCAACCTCTACTTCTCTTTAAGCCAAATTCTGGTGCTTTAAGACTTTCCTACTCCCGCAGGGATGTAGGACATACAGATACAGGTGTCCTCAGTTGTCACCGTGCTGTCTGTCCCCACTGAACGCATGGTCCCACCCATCTGTCTTGTTCTTCTTTCTGCTGCTCTTCATTCTATCAGCCACAGTCTTATGAAATAGCCTTCCTTTTACCTTTGCAATGGTCACATGAGACATAAAATGATTAAAGAGGTGCCACTACTATCTTTGTTATAAATACTATTTTTCCTGAGTATGATTACAGTGGTAACCCAAATTAGACTCTAGAAAAACTAGTACAATTTAGATTCTTCCTGACACCAGTAAAATCTTCATTAGAAAAAAATATCTCTTCATAATAGGTATGAATACTATTCATTAAGAGTCAGACAGACCAGATTTCATCAAATCAAAGATGCCATGAATTTAAGAAGCATCTTACAATATGTGCCACCAATAAAGAGATACGAATGTTGCAATTGCACAGTGAAAGTATGCTTAGTTATTGATTATAAGACCAATTTTATTTTAGAAACAATAAAATGTGGGAGGGGAAATGAGCAGCAAAGAATCAATGAATTGTCATGTGTCAGGTGCTTTACTTACATGATTCCAAATCCCATCAGGCCCTCTGAGGGAGGGAGGAATTTTTTTTTTTAAATATATATTTTTTATTGATTTTTTACAGAGAGGAAGGGAGACAGATAGAAAGTCAGAAACATCGATGAGAGAGAGACATCGATCAGCCGACTCCTGCACGCCCCACAGAGGAGATGTGCCCGCAAGCAAGGTACAGGCCCCCAACCGGAATCGAACCTGGGACCTTTCAGTCCGCAAGCCGATGCTCTATCCACTGAGCCAAACCGGTCTCGGCAAGAGGGAGGAATTTTTATCTTCCCTTTGCAGATGAGGAAACAGATGACATTAAGCAACTGGTACAAAGTCAATCATTATTACTCAATGGGAAGACAGGATTGAACCAGGGCCTGCCGACCTGCGGATCAGAGTGTTTCCATCCACTGCCTGGCCTCCGCCGGAAACCCCCCACAGAAAGTGAACCAGGCCCGGCGCTGGCTTTGCAAAGGACTGGTTACTGTTACTGTTTTCACTCAGCTGCTTCTAATAGCTGAGCAGGCAGGTGTTCCTGATTGGCAATATTTTTTAATAGCTATTGTCAAACTGTATCACAAACTGAATACGAACCCAAAATGTTATTAAGACTGAGGAAGAAGAAACCTACAACACTGTTAATTTTTTTAAAATATTTTTCACAGAGAGGAAGGGAGAGGGGTAGAGAGCTAGAAACACTGATGAGAGAGAAGCATCAATCAGCCGCCTCTTGCACGCCCCCTACTGGGGATGTGCCCGCAACCAAGGTACACGCCCTTGACGGGAATCGAACCTGGGACCTTTCAGTCCGCAGGCCGATGCTCTATCTACTAAGCCAAACCAGTTTCAGCAACACTGTTAATTTTTGAGCGCCTTACAATTCTTTACTCCTCATCCCCCGACCCCAGATATCAAAACTACCTTTGGAATTCTCCAAGTTAGCCAACATACATATGGAGCTAAAAAGAAGTGTATTTTATTTGATCAACATTATCCTCAGGATTATACATAAATTCTGAAACATGAAATGAAAAGTTTAGGGAATACGCCAATGTGTCTGGCGTGTCTGAAAAATCCAGGAAGCTGCTCCCCAATGTCTCTGATTACAGACATCCAGAAGGTGGGTTATGATTCAGGTTTACGACGCTTCCATTTAGGGATAGAGAGAGTTTTCAAGAGTTGTATTGGGCTGCGAGTTCAGGCAGGACCATCTAAAAGTGCTTTAAGAATTCATGTGTCCTGGGAGCTCAGCAGGAAGAATTAAGCCCAGCTCCTAGAATGGCAGGGTCCCTGTCCAGAAGGTTCCACTCAAAGCATTAGGGTATTAAATAGAGACCGCTGGAAGTCAGGTCGTTGTTTTAGAAACCTCAGCAGCCTTTTTCTGAAAAAAACCCTGGGATTAGGAGTGGATTGGTTTACTGTGCTTCTAGGAAACGGGGAGAGGGAGGTGATGATTCTGTCGCCGTTAAAGTGAAAAAGCAGCGAAAGGGCGAAGGTGAAGTGATGAGTGATGATGCTCCCGATGATGCCCCTTCCAGATGGAGGTGGGAGACCGCCTTCCCCAGCCCTGGCCTCCTCCCAGCAAAGTAGCAGCACATTCCCCCGAACACAGCACATGCTGGGTCCTATCTGGTTACTCCACAAGCTCCTTTTACCCCACGTTACAGTTCGGCGGCGGAGAGAGGGCGGAAGCGAAGGAGAAAACAGGAAGATAAAGTTTTGCCTCCCAGGTTCTAAGATTACGCTGCGGGTAGTGAGTTCACTCTGCGTGCGCTTATGGGCCTGGAATCTCAGAAAAACAGGTATAAATCCTGAGCAGAGGGAGCTATTAAGTGAGGGGGAGGGGTGAGAGGTTTCCCATCATTGAGAAAGTGTGGCTGCTTTAATTGGCAAGAAACAGAAACTTGATTGACATCCAGTTCTGTCCAAGAGGCAGAACTCTGATTTTTTAATCTAACTTTTGCATAAGGACATCAAACTTGAGGAACCAGGGGTGGCAGGCAGAGGCCACCGTCCATACCCTCTCTCTCAGCGCCAGTCGGGGGTCTGCCAGTCTTTCCTGGCAGAATCCAGAAGTGCCCACGTGAGGATGCTTCTCCCCGCAGTCTCTCTCTCACAGGATAGATGGTGGTCCTCACCCTTCTCCTGGGCGCCATCAGAGGGGAAACCAGAGCAGTGCCTGAAATAAGTGCTGGGTACTTGAGGGCAACGTGCTGATTAAGCCAGCTGGGGGCATCCAGGATGTGCTTCCGGGGTTAGTAATAAGAGCCTGGGAGATGTATTCATCACTGGATCCTTAATAAAATCCCCCGCCAAACAGTGCCCACTGGGAATGCAAAGTAACTGGAGCGTCCTGTGAACATCAGCTGCATGCAGAGGAGACAGACCTGCCACGATGGTGTGGCACTGCAGGCACCTGCTCGGCTTGCGGACTGAAAGGTCCCTGGTTCGATTCCGGTCGGGGGCATGTGCCTTGCTTGCGGGCACATCTCCACTGTGGGACGTGCAGGAGGAGGCTGATCAATGTCTCTCTCTCATCGATGTTTCTAACTCTCTATCCCTCTCCCTTCCTTTCTGTAAAAAATCAATAAAATATATTTTAAAGAAGAAAGAAAGAAAGAAAGAAAGACAGACAGACAGAAAGAAAGAAAGAAAGGAAAGTGTTTTTGCAGAGCTAACGAAGAATAGCTATACTGTATTTATTCACTTGTTCATCCCACAAACGCCGGAGTGCCTGCTATGTCCTAGGCCCTGGGAATATACAAGTGAACGGGACAGAGCATCCGCTGCAGTCACTCACAGCTCAGGGGACAGACTGGAAAAAGTCAGTGCAGCAGACATCTGGGTGCCTGGGACAAGCGGAAACACCCAAGTTTCTCAGCTCCTGTCAGAAAGCGTGAAAGGAATTTTTTTAAGCGATAAGCCCATAAAGAACATAAAGATTGAGAGAGATCCCAGCCGATGGGAGAGCCACAGACGGGAAGATGGGAAGCAGATGGGTGGATGGTGGCTGGTTTAGGAGGACCGGGAAAACGGAAGCACACTGCCTGCAAGGAGGGTGCCAAGGCCGCTGCGGAACGCTGGAGAGGAGCGGGGATCGAGGCCTCAGGCTTCTGCAGCTCAGGGGTCGGGGTGCAGGGCTGAAACAGGGTGCAGGCCTGAAATAGGATGGGCTACCAGCTTATACAAGAAGCAACTAGAGCCTTGGTCTGCCCCTCCATCTGGCAGAAGATGGAGGCCTGCTTTCTGCAGAGGTTTAGAGATGAAGGTAGAAATGAAATATTACACTAAAACGGGACTGTGAAAATCTGCAGTTTGAATGGTGAGATTCTCCTCACCGAGCACCCTCTCCGCATTACAAGCTGCTGTGCTGCAGCTACATAGGGCAGGAGACCGGAAGTTCCTTAAAAACTGGCCCAGAGAAAAGATGTGCATATCCTGGCATAAAGTGATTCCCCAGATAAGAAAGGAAATCAGACCTCGTATATTTCAAGCTGCACTGAGGTCTCTCTCTGCCCAAGACCCACCCCGCCACACAGAGGCTCTCCTCCGCGTTCAGTGCCTTCTCCTAAGTCTTCAAAATGTTGAATGACGGGAAGTGACTTGCCCAGGGTCACCCCACGCCCTCAGGGTTCAAGGCCAGCCATTCGAGCTCAAGCATGCGCTGTGCGCTAGTGCGCGGCCCCACGCTGCACCGGCCACATCACCTTCTCGGAAGCGTCTTGAGTCCTCTGAGCCTCCTTCTTTCCCTGCATCCAGTGATGAGCCAGCCCCACTGAACCTACCTCTGCGGGAGGCCTGGTGGAGCTCATAGTGGCCCGTAAACCCGTTTTATTTGGTTCACACGGTGTGCTGTTGTTTAATTAGGAATTTGCATATAAAACATCCAGGTTTTCAACTTCCAAAGGAACACAATAAAGAAAGGCACAACACTGACCGTGTTTTCCCATGGAAAAACCTCCTACCGAAACAGTGGCTGTCCCGTCAGACAATGTGCGCAAGCGTTTCAAGCCCCCCACGGGTACGCTCTGCCCCCCACATCCAAACACACCTCTTAATTCGCAGCCCTCTCTCCGCTCCTGCAGGCACCTGCTTTCTGAGACCCCCGTTCTTACCTCAGACCTTCCCCACTCCGGCCTCTTTATCTCTCACCCGCATTGCTTAATAAGCTTTGCACAAGTCTCTGCCTTCTACCTCTCCCATTCTCTGCTCCTCCATTAATTTCCCTAAAGCGCAGGCTGATTATGCCGCCCTTTGCTGGAAAGCCTTTGATGACTTCGCAGTGCATACTAATCCAAGCCCTGGGCTTGGCAAGCAGTGATTTCCACCGTGTAACTCCAGCCTTCTTTCCCGCCATTATCTCCCTCCGTACAAGCCAGGCCTTCTGCGTATTCGTTGTTCTCTAAACATCTGCTTCGTTTCCTGCTCCCAGGCCAGGGTTCATATTTGTGTTAAATTTTTAATCACAAGAAACATATTTCAGGGCGAGTTCCTTCTTTCAATTGTGGTAAAGGCTTCTTTAAAGATTCTGTTTGGAAGCAAATAGAGCTGGGACGCTCGGTTTAAGATATACAGTTCTTCCGAATAAACATCAGAGATAAAAAGCATTAAACACATAGGACACACAAGACTCAAAGAAAATATAGTTGTACACAAATTTGCAACTGCCCGACCCTGTATGGCTCAAAGGCCAAGGGTGTATGAACCGAGTTAGATATATCTCTAAGGCATATTGTGAAGAGCAAAAAGCAAGAGGCAGAAAAATTAAGCCTGATGCCAGCATGAAAATAAATTGTGGGCATATCCATAAAACAAGGTCGGGAAGAGGGTTACTCAGCAGTGGCTCTACAGACATTTTGGACCAGAAAGTTCTTTGCTGGGAGGGAAGGCAGGGCTGTATTGAATCCTGGGGTAGGTTGACCAGCATCCCTGGCCTCTCCCCACTAAATGCAATAACACCTGCCCTCTCCCACCCCTCAGGAAGAATACACCCTAAATGGGCTGAATTGTTACTCTGGGCAGATGAAGGCGGTTATTTGGGGAGGAACGAAGAGTACATTCACTTTGCCTGTAATGCTTACAAAATTTACCAGGAGAATCTGCGTATTTACTGATTTTTACTTTAAAAAGTGTCAGAAATATAAACACTATTAACATTAATTATCTTTACCATGGAACTAGGGATGGCATTTGTTGTTTTTATAACTTGGCTACAAATATTGACGTAGAAAATTAAAAATAAACTGAACTTTATTTTTGAGGAAAGGGACTAAGATGAAAAAAACGCAAAATGTTCACAGTACTTGCAGATGGGGAATGAAATAAAATGTCATTTTTGTTTGCGTTCTGGTCATTGCTTTCTAACTTTCCTACAGCAGCATGTGCTAATTTACAACTGAACAGAAATCTGCACTTGCTTTTAAAAAACCCTAGTCTTATTAAGTCAGAATTAAAAAGAACAATCCCTGGCAAGACCGGTTTGGCTCGGTGGATAGAGCGTTGGCCTGCGGACTGAAAGGTCCCAGGTTCGATTCCGGTCAAGGGCATGTACCTTGCTTGCGGGCACATCTCCACTGTGGGGCATGCAGGAGGCGGCTGATCTATGTCTCTCTCTCATCGATGTTTCTGACTTTCTGTCTCTCTCCCTTCCTCTCTGCAAAAAATCAATAAAATATATTAAAAAAAAAGAAGAAGAACAATCCCGAAATAATAAATTAAGACCGAGTGTGCTCAGAGCCAGTGTTGGTACTCGACTTCGCTTTACCAAGCAGTTCCACATCCCAGCCCCGAAGATCAGACACC
The DNA here is from genome assembly GCA_004026805.1 of Lasiurus borealis. Taxonomy (NCBI): domain Eukaryota; kingdom Metazoa; phylum Chordata; class Mammalia; order Chiroptera; family Vespertilionidae; genus Lasiurus; species Lasiurus borealis. The sequence continues at coordinate 21,884 of PVJN01007704.1, forward strand.
ACCGCGGGAAGGAGAGGGGAGAACAGGGTTTGAACTGCAGAACTTAGGAGCCACCGGAGGGCATTTAGGACCCAGAAAGAGGAATAACAAACAGGAGGGTAAGGCAGTCTTAAGCACTCCTTCGCCAGCTGGCAACTAAGAAGCGGTGTTAACAGCATGGCAGACAGAAGGCTGGACACAGCCGTGGAGGAAGATTACCAACAGGCTCTCAGAGACTTGCTCTGACTGATTTACAACTGGAGAGTTGTATTATGTGTTGGTATATATGTACGTAGTATTTTTGTTTTTGTTATATTTCTTAGACAATCTCTGCTGACGCACCCACTCGTGAAGGAAAAGCAGTATCCCCTCAGCATCCACTATGTGCCAGGCAGTTTACATGCACTGTTAGCTCACCTGCCCCTCACAACACCCTACAGCTGGACCATGTTCTCTGACCCCAGAAGTTGGAGAACTGAGGTCAGTAGGGTCATTAACAAGAGCACACAGTGGGTCAAGTATAGGAGCAGCATTTGCTCAGTCTCCAAATTCATTTATTTAACCAGCCACACCAGTACTTTGAGTGCCGATTCTCTGCCAGCAGGACTGAGGATAGAACAATGACCATAATGCACTCCGGTCATTAAGAGTGGAAGCTCGCTAGAGCACAGACTTCAAACAAGAACTCACAATGTGTGATGAGGACTGGGGAAGTGCGGCAGATGACGTGAAAACAGCGATTTAATTTACGGCAAGGATCGGAAAGCCCTCCCAGAGAAACAGGTTTAAAATTAAGCCTGAACCAACACATTCATAGAAAGTGCTAAGCATCCCCAATCATTAGGGAAATGCAAATCATAATGAGATGTCACCTCACACCTGTTAGAATGGCCATTATCGCCCCACTGGTGTGGTGTGGCTCAATGGCTGAGCATCGACCCAGGAACCAGGAGGTCACGGTCGATTCCCTGTCAGGGCATATGCCCGGGTTCAGCCTTGATCCCCTGTAGGGGGCGTGTTTCTATCCCTCTCTCTATCTCCCTTTCTCTCTGAAATCAATAAAAAGATATTTTAAAGAATAAAATGGCTATTATTAAAAACACACACACAAGAAATAACAAGTGGCAGCAAGGATCTAGAGAAAAGGAAACCCTCATGAACTGCTGGTGAGAATATAAATTGATGTAGCCACATGAAGGTTCCTAAAAAAATTAAACATACACCCACCATATCATCCAGCAATTCCACTTCTGAGTATTTCTCTGAAGAAAACAAAAATACTAACTCAAAAAGAGGAGTTAGCTATGTTCTGTTTTCTCCATGTTCTCTATGGTACATTGACAATAGCCGAGATATGGAAGCAAACTAAATGCTCACCAACAGATAAATGGTTAAGGAAAATGTGGTCCACACACCGGAGAGATGAATTTTATTGAGCCATTAAAAAAAGAAAAGGAAATCTTTGCCATTTGCAACAACATGGATGGACCTTGAGGGCACTATAGTAAGTGAAATAAGTCAGAGACAAATACTGCATGATCTCTTTAACATGTAGGATCTAAACCCAGCAAAACCCAGCTCATAAACACAGAGAACAGACTGGTGGTCTCCAGAGGCAGGGGTCAAAGGGCACCAACTACCAGGTATAAGATAAGTAAGTCATGGGCACATAACAAACAGCATGTCCATTAAAGGTAACAATACTGTATTGCATATTTCTAAGCTGCTAATAGAGTAGATCTTAAAAGTTTTCATCACAGGAAAAAATACTTGTAACTGTGTGCTGGCAGATGTTAACTAAACTTGTGGTAATCATTTTGCAATATACAATACCAAACCACTGTTGTGCACTTGAAACTAATATAATATTATATTTCAATTATTCCTCAATTAAAAAAAGAAAAAGAGGGGGAAATGCCTGAAGGATGTGTGAGAATTAGAAAGGCGAGGGGAGGCAAGATACAGGAAAGAGACGAGGGGAGGCCAAGAAGCAAGAGGGCCCAGCAGATTGAAAACTGCTAGCAAGGTCACCTAGACCATCGGAAAACAGATATTGACATTACTATTCACAACAGTAGCAAAATGACAGTTAGGAAGGAGCAACGAAAATAATGTTATGGTTGGGGGTCACCACCACATGAGCTGTATGAAAGGGTCGCGGCATTAGGAAGGTTGAGAACCACTGCGCAAGTTCCTTCTTCCAAGGCAGGTGCTACTGAAGTTTTCTCTGTGCTAATTTAGGCCTTCTCTCCCTCTTTTTTGTTTTAATTTAAAAATTTTTTTTTCAGAGATAAGTATGAAAAATAACATCAAGAATACCCATGACCCAGCTTTAACAAATCTTAACATTCTCCCATATTTGTCTCAGATTTGTTCTTTTTTTTAAAATATATTTTATTGATTTTTTTATAGAGAAGAGGAGAGAGGGATAGAGAATTAGAAACATTGATGAGAGAGAGACATCGATCAGCTGCCTCTTGCACGCTCCCTACTGGGGATGTGCCTGCCACCAAGGTCCATGCCCTTGACTGGAATCGAACCTGGGACCTTTCAGTCCGCAAGCCGATGCTCTATCCACTGAGTCAAACCGGTTTCAGCTGGATTTGTTCTTTCCTTTTAAGGAAAACAAACATTACAGATACAGTTTACCCCACCCCCCTTTTCTCTTTCCAGAGTAACCCATATCCTGAATTTGGTATCACTCCCATACATAATATACTGCTAGTGTATATTATGAGTCCATAAAAAACATGTTGTTGTGTGTTTTTGAGTTTTACATAAGTGGGAACATATTGCACGGATTGTGCAGATTGTGTTTTCTGCGCCATTTGCATGTCCTTACATTTCCCGGTGGAAGACACATGGTGATGTGAGCCAAACAGGACTCTGGGACAGCCAGGGGAGCACTGCGACATTTTCACTTACGGCTGCAGGCGAGCTAGGGAACATTCCAGAGCTCTAGCTTCTTGCTTCGTTAAATGAGGATAAAAAGTCACCTGGCCAGGCTATTGGGAGGTAGAAGATAATAACTCTCTTTAGGCCTGGCACCAAGCAAATATTCGGTAAGTGTTCATCATTATTTGTCACAGTAAAATCATGCCCACTCACTACTGGGTACTGTACTGGCTGTTTTTACGGGAAGCCGTAAAGGTTCTTCCCATTGGCTCAGGGATCCTCTGAGAATGGCCCCACGGTCCCCAGTGCCCGCCGGTGCTCGTATAACAGGAGGGCTGATCATTTCCAGGTCAAGTCCCATGAATTTTTATGGATTCCCCTATCCAGCTGAGCCTGGCTTGTTTACTTTAATGGCAGAATTAAACTGCTAATTCTTTGATCTCTGCAGAATGCCATTCTAGATTACTGTAATCAGAAATGTAACTGGCAGGATTTTTTTTAAAGCCCAATCCTGTCCCCTAGCCCCAGCCCTTTTTCCTGCCTCCCTTCCCTGCAGGCTAGCCCACCCCACTGCAATTCTGTGTTATCCGTACATTTGATGAGCATTCAGCTGCATTTTCAATAAAATTACTAAACTCAGGCTCAGGACTGACACCAGTAGAGGTCCTGCTGTTTATGTCATCTCTGCCTCACTCACTACAAGGAGACTGATATTGTTCCTTCAAAAGCTCTTCTGATGGTTAGTGCCTTATTTTTAACACCTTCGTACTACTTCTCAGACCTACCTCTGCCTGTCAAAACATCACTCATTCTTCACGATTCCTTTCAACTGGCAACTCTTTCATAAAACCCAGCTTGACTCCCGCTGCCCCCAAAGTGGTAACCTCTCTCCCTCCTGAAGGCCAGAGCGCATGCCTGTAGCACAGAACTCAGCAGTAGTTAGCCTCCACCGCCCTGGTTAAAACGCAAGCGCCTCTGGGGAAAGCTACCCAGTTCTCTCACAGGCTCCGAGCACATACTCACTGCAAATGTGCTAACTGCAATCCCACTTCGGGACACTTATCTGAAGACATTCAAACACTAATTTGAAAAGAAACAGGCATTCCTATCCTCACTGCAGCGTTATTTACAATAGCCAAGATCAGAAGCAACCGAAGTGCCCATCGACAGATGAGTGAGCCGAAACCGGTGTGGACTGAAGGGTCCCAGGTTCGATTCCGGTCAAGGGCATGTACCTTGGTTTCGGGCACATCCCCAGTGGAGGGCGTGCAGGAGGCAGCTGATCAATGTCTCTCTCATCAATGTTTCTGACTCTCTATCCCTCTCCCTTCTTCTCTGTAAAAAATCAATAAAATATAGTTTTAGAAAATATATTTTTAAAAAATAGATGAGTGAATAAAGATGTGGTACATATAAAATGGAATATTATTCAGCCACAAGAAATAATGAAACCTTACCATTTGTGACAACATGGATGGACCTAGAAGTATTACACTAAGTGAACTGAGTCAGGCAAAGAAAGACAGATACCATATGATTTCTTTTACATATAAAACGTAAATAACACAATAAATGAACAAACAAAACAGGAACACACTCATAGATACAGAGAATGAACTGATGGCTACCAGAGAGGAGAGGATTTGGGGGACTGGTTGAAAAGGTGAAGGGATTAAGAGGTACAAATTGGCAGTTACAAACAGTTATCCTATATAACAAAGATGTAATATGCAAATAGTTGTTATGCCGTGAAGCGTAACGACCGACCATGTAACGGCCAACCATGTAACGACCGGATCACGGATCAGCAGGAGGTGGGGCAGCGAGCTACAAGCCGGTGGCAGAGAGCTACTGAACCGGGCAGGGCAGCAAGCTATGGGGGGGAGGGGGGTTGAGGGGTAGGGGAGGGAAGTACAGAAGGGCAGGGCGGCGGGCAAAGAGCTACTGGAGGGCAGCAGCGAGCTACTGGCGCACGGATTTGTGTGCTGGGCTACTAGTAGGGATATAACGTACAGCAGAGGGGATCTATCAATAACATTATAAAAACCATGTATGGTGGCAGGTGAGTACTAAACCTACCGACAGGATCACTTCATAAATTATCTTAATGTCTAACCTCTATGCATTACACCGGAAACTAATATGATATTGAACATCAACTTTAATTGAAAAATAATAAATTTTTAAATGTGCTGAACTGAACTTGAGGACTCTCGGGACCAGGTACACTGTGATGGGCCATTAGCCAATGTGCAAACTATAACTCCTCCTGAGAGTGAGCCAACCTGCATGCCCTGGTCCACATGGATCTCTGTGTCTAAGGTACCAGTAACAGCTATGACCAGAAGTCTCTGCCACGCCTGGTCCTTTCTGTGCGTTAGTTCTGTTCTCATAGAAACCCTGCAGACAAAGCGGAATTGTCCCCGTTTTGCAAACTACAGTAGAACTACAGTTCCAATCCAGGCCTAACTCTGAATCCCATGCTCTTCCCACGCCAGGTCCTCCAATATAATAAACACAGCATGTCTCCCTGACTACCCTGCTACACAGAACCGGCTTGAGGCAAGAAGCACAGTGAATAAGTAAATCAGGACTGCCCTCAGAAACAGCCAAACAGCAACTCACAAAAAACACCTTTAAGCCGAAACCGGTTTGGCTCAGTGGATAAAGCGTCAGCCTGCGGACTGAAGGGTTCCAGGTTCGATTCCGGTCAAGGGCATGTACCTTGTAGGAGGCGTGCAGCAGGCAGCTGATGAATGTTTCTCTCTCATTGATGTTTGTAATTCTCTCTCCCTTCCCCTCTGTAAAAAAAAAATCAATAAATTAAAAAACACACACACACACACACACTTAATCTTTCCCAAGATTCTGAAGTCCCTAGTCCTTCCATCCCCAGGGGAAATCCCAATCCATTTGGGATATTATGATAAGAATGTATTAAGCACTCATAAATGTGACACACTACAGGGAACACTACGAAAACACAGCTATGCACTAGTATCTACACTCTCGTTCAAAGAAAATTAAATGTCTAGATGAGGAGGGCTCCTGGTAGGAGTAAATATTACTTTACTGCTAGCATGTTCCCTACCCTTCTCTTCAAACTATTTATTTATTTAGTCTCTTACATTTCAGACCAAATGCCCAACACTGGTATGTGTTCCAGGTAACGCATGATCTTAGTAGAGAGCTTACAGCCAACTCACTTTGGCTAATCTCCATCATAAGGGTCCTTGTGAAGTATTACCTACAATGTTCCATGATTCTGTGCTCCTCCTTAGACTAAAACAGGGAATAAAAAGAATTCAAACCCTGCAGATAAATACAATAATGATGAGTAGGTGTCTTTTATTTTATGCTAGAAACACACCCAGAAATGACTCCCTCATTTACTTCTCTGTGGTAGAGTTGGGGATTTTTTTCCATAAAAATATCCTCAGATTTCTCAAGGCTCACTTTTCTCAGAACCTCTGCTCACGGTGGTGAGCACAGTAATTAATACACATGACAAAACCACAAAAGATCACGGGTAGCTGCAGCCCAGACTGGATTTTACACCTGATGATAATTCTGCCTGGCTGCCCACACTCCAGGGTCAAGTTGATAATAAATTTTAACAAAATGACACTTCTATCTAATGGTTTCCAAAGGACTGAGGGAATTGAGATTAACATAGAAAAACATTGGACAGGTGAATCATCATCGACCTATTTGGCCATATCGATATAAATCAAATGTGAATTTTCAAGGATGAAGATGTTAAGTGAACAACAAAAGAAAACATTTGATGGGTGGATAAATACATTCAAATTAGAGAGGCAGCCAGAGGGAACGTGGGTGTGGAGTAGGTGGAGGTGGGCAAAAGTGGGGAGGGGAACCCTGAGGGGAATGGAGATGGGAAGAAACTCTGCTTGGGGCGATGGGTGCGCAGTGCCGTTCGCAGATGATGTTTTATTGAGTTGTATACTGGAAACCGGTACCTAATACATTCAATAAAAGTTTAATGAAATGTTTGAGAGCGATTGTGAAATGAAGGTATGATTCTTAGATCAGGGGAGAAACCTACATTAGCCCAAATCATCTTCCTCTCCCCATGCATGAATTTCTTTAACAAGCCAAAAAATAATGATTGCACCCTTAGAGATCAGACTTAACTAAAATTAACTCCTTGGCAGAAGTAGCATATTGATGTCCATGAAATAACATTGATTTCCTCCCCCCAATTCCCCTTCCTCACCCCCAACACACACACACACTGAATCACCTAAGGTATGAGGATCTGATGAGCAGAAGAGGGATTCGTAGACTGTCTGCACAGATACCTAAATAGCCACGGGATGTTAGAAAGAGGGAACGTTACTGGGAATTGGGTAAGGGATAGGTTAGAGACCTAGGATCTAAAGCACATCATTACTTTAAGAATCAACCTCAGTCCCTTGGATGCCAGCTTGCAAAATCTGCTCCCATGATGATTCTAATTAAGCATTGGGTCAGCTGTAAGATGCTTTGCAGTCATTTCTAACTAAAATACAAAAGCCCATGATCACAGACTGGTCAGTGATGATAAGTACACGGATTTGCAGAAGGAAAGGAAAAACCTAAGATTTTAGTTAGCAAATGCTCTCTCCTCCCCATACTGTATCTCTTTGTTGGCTCGGGCCTAAGTTATGAACATCCAGCACCCCCAGATCTTTTGTTCCTAAACTCTGTGAAGAAGTGACAAAACGGGCGCACTTTCTAAGCATCTTTCAACCTGAATGCCATTAGATGCTAATTACAGTATTTGTGCTAACCCAAGCAGCAGTTTAAGTGTCTAGAGCTAGCGTAAGAGAACCTAGACTATGATATCACTTAGATGTTCGGCCATAAAAGAAAATTTAGCCGACTCTGCTGCTGTACAAATCTAGTTAATATGTCCCTTGCAGTAGATGAGCTCTGATTAGTATCATCTCTGTTAAATCATTTAAGACTTCGACGCCGTATTTTGCCTTAAATAGCACCAGAGCTTCATAAACAAAGGAGAGGGGTCCTCTCATCCAGGATTTGAGAAGTCACTGAATTCTGGCGATGGGGGAGCCAGACGACGAACAGTGACCTGCTTCTGTCCTGGGAGCCATCCCCCCGTCCTCGCTGCTTCCTCATTAGCACTTCGCTCAGCGCTATTACGAGAAACAGCCACTCCAAAGTAATTTAAGTGCAAGCAACTCATGTTGTTACAGATAATGGGGGAAAGTCTGTACTCCGGGCAGGAGAGAGGCAGGGACAAAGGCAGTAAAACTTGAAGGACAAAGGGAAGGACTAAGCGAAGACACGTAATTCCTTCTAATCTGTCAACACTGGCTGATATCAATTATCCTTAGGAACGGAAATTTGGGACCATGCTCCAAATGCGAATGATATTTACGTTGTCCCAGTTGGGGACTGTCTATTGCTGGGGTTATCTGTGTGTTGAATGTAGTAGCTTTATGGGGAAAACTCGGAGGGCAAATAACAAGCCACTAAACCTTTTCAAGAGGGTGACACTTGATTTCGTGGGGGCTGAGTGGCTGTTAAAGGGGGCACGCACACAAAAATGCCTTCGATAAAAAGTTCTTTGTTTCTGTGGCATGCTATCATCCCTGCGGGTTAATCCAGCCTAAACATCACAGAGCATGCCCTGGAGCAGCGGTTCTCAACCTTCCTAAGGCCGCGACCCTTTAAGACAGCTCCTCATGGGGTGGTGACCCCCAACCATAAAATTATTTCTGTTGTTACTTCATCACTGTAATTTTGCTACTGTTATGAACTGTAATGTAAATATCTGATATGCAGGATGTATTTTCATTGTTACCAATTGAACATCATTAAAGCATAGGGATTAATCACAAAAACAAGATGTAATTATATATTGTGAAATATTTATTTCTAATTACAAATAAATGAAATTGTGTCTTGAATCGTGGTGTAGCATGGGTAACAGTCTTCATAGGACAACAGTAAACTACATGGCTACACTTTGCTACACCGAGGAGCGGTGTGTTGGTTCCTAAGACCATGGGAAATAGGTGTTTTCCGATGGTCTTAGGCGACCCCTGTGAAAGGGTCGTTTGACCCCCAAAGGGGTTGAGACCCACAGGTTGAGAACCGCTGCCCTAGAGGAACACAGAAGGACTAAAAAAAAAAAAAAGTGTCCCTGAAACACTATCCTGGCCGCATGGTGTACCAAACAGGGCAGGTGGCCACGTTTGGAACCAGAGGAGGTGGAAATAAATCTCGGCTCTGCTACTGAACATGCATGACCTCCAACGAGTTACTTATCCCTCTGGGCCTCAGTTTCCTCTTCAGGCTATAACAAGAGGCCACTGCCTGCCCTTGTAGATGCTTCCTGTGTAAGTCCCTAGCAGAGCACCTAGAACACAGCCGGTATAAAGAAGAAGACGATTTCTAAGCATTTTTTAACTTAGCATTGGAACCATCAATATCCACATCCAAGGGTGGACTTCAGAGACAGGGCAGAGCGGAAGGCAGAGACAGGGCTCAGAGACACAGAGCGTGTTCTCTGTTTCCTCTCCATCACTGAATTGAGCGGGTGGAAGCTCTGGGAGTGCTGTGTAAATATGCACTTAACCATTTGTACACCATACGTGTCCATCGCGGTGTGTGGGGATGGTTTCCGTTTTGGACATATGGCGGTTAACTGGTTAAATGAAGCATTTGAATTGTTAAGTTTCATCTTCTGGATGAAACCCTGAGAACAAAAGGGTGTGACTCATTACACACGTGCAGCTTTGTGTAGGTCAATCAAACCTCAATAAAGTGGTTTAAAGATAGATGATAGATAGATAGATAGATAGATAGATAGATGATAGTTTGTTTTTTTTAAAGGGAGGGGGTACGGGGCAAGAGGTACTGTGTACCCTAAAGTCAACCAGGGGACCAGAGAAACACTACGCTGCAGCTTTGACTACTCCGTGTGGCCATCTTGCTGCAACGAGCCCTATACACAGGATGCGATAAATCTAGAACTGTAGGAGGTGTGTGACTGTGTACATGTGTGGTTTCTTCCCTCCATTCTGTAACCTGTCTAACACGCTGCCAGGTGCTTAGATATCTACGCAATGAATGAAAGGCACCCAGATTTCCCCCGAAGCACCCGCTGACGTCCACAAACCCTAATTTCTTAAAGACCCAAAACCGAGTAACTCCAGGTAGTCAGGCCTAAGGGTGCTTTGCTGTGGTTCTCGTCCTCCTTCCCCAGCCCTGCTGGCAACGCGACCTGGCGTTAGGCTGTGTGCCTGTGAGTGCATAACCTCTCTGGCCTCAACAAAATGAAGATTTAAAAACAACCCCATTTCTGCCGAAACCGGCTTGGCTCAGTGCATAGAGCGTCGGCCTGTGGACTGAAGGATCCCAGGTTCGATTCCAGTCAGGGGCATGTATCTTGGTTGTGGGCACAAGCCCAGTAGGGGGCGTGCAGGAGGCGGCTGTTCGATGTCTCGCTCTCATCAATGTTTCTAACTCTCTATCCCTCTCCCTTCCTCTCTGTGAAAAATCAATAAAATGTTTAAAAAAAATAAAAATAAATGAAAATAACCCCATTTCATAGACTTGCTGTGAAGATCATATGAGAGGTGAAACAAGGAGCAAGGTACTCAGTGGGTATTCACAAGATGTTATTTTAACTTTCTATCCCCTACATAAAAGGGAAATTATTCCATTTTTCCTTACATGCAAAAGCCAAGAGAGGTTAAACAATGGAAGATTGGAAGACTAACAATAAATGGGTAAAACACTATGACGATGATGCAGAAATAAGAGATTAATCTAATACTGTTCTGAAACTGGGAGATTTTAAAACGCTTTGGACAAATGTTTACATTCTCCGCCAGAAAACATTTGTAAGCTGTCTCAGCTTCCAAAGTGATGGCAAATACTCCTCCTGAACCATTTATTATTGTACCTCAGAGACTACTGACACCTTCCCCAGTCCTTGCAAGGAAACCTGTAAGAATGCATCTGTGTTTCCTTTGTTTGCTGCTACACACGAGGCTGCACTGAACATAATCTCTGTGACTGTAGTTTTCATGCTGCAGCTGCCGGAGCCCATCTGGTGTCCTTTATCTAGGACACCTGTTTCGGGATCGGGACGATTAAGGTGATGAACCAGTTCCTTGTAGGAAATGAAAGTTTCCCATTTCCTCAAGAACATTAGAAGGAGAGAGAGAAAAAATGGTTAATAAAGCACAATTACACATCTAATTACCAGATGTCAAGGATTTCCAGAACGCATATTCTAATTGCCGCCTCTTGTTTTGCTTCACTGAGACAGTGTATTAGTTACCTATTGCTGCGTAACAAAATTATCAGAGATTTAGAAGCTTAAAACAACACACATTTATTATCCCGCAGTCCTGCGAGCCAGGAGTCTCGGCACAGCTTTAAGGGGGTGCTCTGCAAAGCTGCAATCAGGGTGCCCACGGGGCCTGGGTTCTTATTTGGAGGCTCGGTTAGGGAAGTATGAGCTTCTTTGCTCCTGTGGCTGTTGGCGGTGTTCAGTCCCTGCAGGTGTGGTTCTGAGCTTTCATTTTTGCTGGCTGTCAGGGGAGACTTCCCTCCGCTCCTCACGGCCCCCTGCGAGTCTTTGCCACAAGGAGTTCCCAACATGGCTATTAGCTGTCTCGCAGCCAGCAAGGGAGAGACTCGGTAACGAGGAATACAATCTTGTATGACATAGTCACACGCATATCACCATGTACAGTGGTACCTCGAGATACGAGTGCCCTAACATACGAGATTTTTGAGATACGAGCCGTGGAGCGAGCGATTTTTGCTTTGAAATACAAGCAACAGTTGAGATAGGAGTCATCGCGCGGATCGGCCAGCTGCACACAACCCACCAGTTTACCGCGACTCGAGCATCTCATAGTTTCCCGTGCCTCAAGGTTACGGAACGAATTAAACTCATATCTCGAGGTACCACTGTGCATTCTGTCATGTTCGCCATATCCTATTGGGTAGGAGCAAGCCACAGATCCTGCTCACACTCAGGAAGGGGGTCCTACAAGGGTATGAACCCAGGAAGCGGGATCATGGGCCACCTTCAGAGAGTGTTTACCGCAGATATGTTGGAGCACGCAGTGTGACTGGTGGGAATAAGATACTGATAAAAACCAAGATTAGGATGAGAAAGCGCAGTGAATTGACAGCTATGGAGAAGAAGTACAGGCCTCTAAGCAGTAAAAGTTACATCCACAGAGAGGTAACAAATGCGGATGAGAACGGAGGCAGTGCTGCTCTGTAACTTAGGACGCGGTGGCCTGGTGCAATGTGCGAGTTCACAGCCCCTCCCAACGAGCCGGTGGCAATACGGGGCCCCGGGAAGCTGTGGGCTGGGGCTGGGTCCCAATGAGCGGCTAGAACACAGGAGGAAGAGTCTAGGCTCACGGAGGGGACCAGACTCAGTGTCTGGGCTTTAGCCGAGGAGGCAGAAGCGGGAGCAAGCGCTAGGTCTGGGAACTAGAAAGCTGGTTAAGAAAACAAATGTGTAGTCACAAGGACCAGCTGACCAAGAACACGGTGAGGCTCCAGTCCAAAGAGCCCCACTTCTTGCAATATAGATGGGGCTGCGTGTAAACGCCTGGGTTCACCTAACTGCTGCTCTGTAATGAGCATTAATGCAGCCGAAGCCTGACATCGAGACAGGGAAGGTGTGAGTGTGCGCACATATCGCAGTTCTGGCAGCAAGACTAAGTGTAGATTCTATCGGTAATCACCCAGAACCACGTTTGCTCTAGAGCAGCGGTCGCCACAGACCTCTGGTGGTCCGTGAGGTCTGAAAGGTTGGCGACTGCTGCTCTAGAGAATGAGCTGGGGAAGGACTTGCCTAGGGGAGGCTGAGCTTTAAGATACTGGCATTGGCCGAAACCGGTTTGGCTCAGTGGATAGAGCGTCGGCCTGCGGACTGAAAGGTCCTGGGTTTGATTCCAGTCAAGGGCATGTATCCTGGTTCCGGGCACATCTCCAGTAGGGGGCGTGCAGGAGGCGGCTGATCGATGTCTTTCTCTCATCTATGTTTCTAACTCTCTGTCCCTCTCCCTTTCTTTCTGTAAAAAATCAGTAAGATATATTTTAAAAGATTAAAAAAAAAAGATACTGGCATTGGGTGCTAAGTAAGAGAAGACAGGACCCGGCTTGGATAGGCTGGCATTGCTTGGGCACTGGTAGAGTCTATATCCACAGCAGAGTGTGAACCCCACCATAATCCAGCTTCCATCTGCCATCGAGGCTGGTCTCCCTCCATGTTGACCCTTCAGACTGAAACCACTGGAACGGCTGGTCGTGTCCAGGAGCGGGAATGCCTCTGAGACTTATCTGTTGACTCTGCCTGGAGTGCCCTCCTCCCCCCTCTCCATCTAAGAATCCCTCTTGCCCTTTAGGGCCCAGTTCACATGTTCTTCCTCTGAAACGCCTCTCTTGTAGCTCCTATCACGTTATGACTGTTCTCTGCCTTCACCCTCACAGACAACGGGGATGCCAGGGGAAAGGAGGTACCTGCCCATTTAACTCTGCATCCTTCACGCCGGGAACAGTGGCTGGTACCTCATGGTTACTCGATAAAAATTAGTGAGCCCAGCCAGTTTGGCTCAGTGGATAGAGCGTTGGCCTGCAGACCCAGGGGCACGTACCTCAGCTGCAGGCTCCTCCCCATGCAGGAGGCAACCAATCCATGTGTTTCTCTCACATGGATTTTTCTCTCTGCCTTTCCTTCTCTCTTCCACTCTCTCTAAAAATCAATGGAAAAATATCCTTGGGTGGGGGGTTGATTTTTTTTAAAAAAAGTATTGAAACAACAAATGCAGGAAACAATTGAATCATGCTTTCTTGATCTTGCCTTAGGAGCCTAATTCGGTTCCCCTACCCTCACGGACCCTCCCCCCTCTTCCCCCCCCCCTGCTACCCTACCCACTTCTTGCACTATTGATGGGGCTGCGTGTAAACGCCTGGGTTCACCGAACCGCTGCTCTTTAATGAGCATTAACGCAGCCGAAGCCTGACACCGAGGCCTGAGAAAACAGCACTAAGTCTTTTACGGACAAACCGCAAAGCTGCGTGCACAGTCAGACATTCCCCTCTGACCCCGCGCTCTGATCGCCAGATGTGAGCGGCACAGCGGAACACGAGGCCCACATGTTGGGGTGAGAGAGAATCCCCAGTGCAGCTCGCAGCCGCCGCCGTGGGGAACCCAGAAAAGCCACGTGACCCGAAGGCGATGCGCAGTCCCTCGCCCCTTTGCTGACAAGAAAAACATACGCCTTGGCGCTTGGTGTCTTTGGCGTCTGAAGCTACAGGCCGAGTATTTCCTCTTGCAAATGCGTTCTGCATGTGAGAACGGCTTCCTTCTGCCCGCGCATGTGAGCTTTTAATGGCTAAACCGAATGGCCAGGCACCGAACTGGATCACAGGCGCAGCGACGATTATTTCGGAGGCTGGGTCCTGAGGTCAGCGCTGAGGCATCTCTGAAGCTCCCTGCACCTTTCTCGTGGGCAAGAAAGACACGGGCTATTCATCATCCTCAGACACGCGCGACGGTGTCAGTCAAGCTGTTCCTCTGGTGAGAGGTTTTCAGCTGAAATGAGTCCTTCGGATCGGATGGCTGATGCTCAGGATGACCCCGAGAGGGAGTGGCGGGAAGCAAGGTCTCCGCTCATCTGCATGATCCCTTTCGGCCTCGGAAGATGAATATTAAGCCTGGAAACGGGGACAAATTATGCACCCAGCTTTCCATCTGATTTTAAAATATGTGCGGATCTGCATTTCGAAATGGCCCTTTGGCCCGCGACAATGAAATAACTCCATCCGTAATGAGGGACGAGCATTAAATATGCTGACCCCAAAAAAGAACTAATTTGATTAATATGTCCTCAGGGCCGGACTCGCGGGGAGAACACGTCCGGGAACTGTGGGGCCTTCTGTCCAGATGCTCGGAGCAGCGTGCTGCGCGCAGCAGGTGCATCCCACGGGGAGCGTCCGCCGGAGCCAGCGAGGCCGGGACCTGCGCGGCCTGTCTGCGTGCTCTTCGGTCCTCCCTTCTTCCCGTCCCACAGATCCTCGCTGGGAGCTCACTCGCCGCTGTTACTGCAGCAGCTGCCTCCCTCCGAGGCCAGGATTTATCTAGTAGCATCAGTAAGTCATTAAGGAGGGAAAAAAGGAACTTTTAAACCGCAGGAGGGGAAGCCAGCAGAGTCCCTCTAGAAAGCATACTTGGCTTACGTGTGCAAAAGCAGAAATTGGAATTGAGAAAATATTGACTTCCACTGCTCATTGTGAAAAGTTGAAGGAAGGCCGTTGTAATGAGTCTGGCTTTTAGGGTCCATTTGCCTGAGCTCCCCCATCTGCGCACTGGAACTTCCTTCTGGAACTGGATTTGGCCTGTTTGTACATCTCCTCGGTTGGCCACAGCAGTGGAACTTCCTGAATGACTAGAGCTTAAACTTCCCCCAAAAAAGAAAAAAAAATTTCAAAACTTCCTATAGAGATTTCTTGGAAAGGGTCTCACTGTTAAATGACAAAAGGTATTTTATAGAAAAAAAATATAATTAAACAAGTAGCTAAGTTGAAGATTTAATGGGTACATAATATCTATTTGAATAGATATTTTACATCAGAAAAGTGAAAAGAAATGGCTTTAGAAACTAATGCAGTAACATGTACAAAAGTGTTACAAAACTAACATAAAAAAGAAATAAGCCGAAACCGGTTTGGCTCAGTGGATAGAGCGTCGGCCTGCAGACTGAAAGGTCCCAGGTTCGATTCTGGTCAAGGGCATGTACCTTAGTTGCGGGCACATCCCCAGTGGGAGGAGGTGTGCAGGAGGCAGCCGATCGATGTCTCTCTCTCATCGATGTTTCTAATTCTCTATCCCTCTCCCTCTCTGTAAAAAATCAATTAAAAAAAAAAAGAAAAGAAATAAAACTTCACTTAAATTCTGATAGTAAAGCTACCCTTTCATATAGCTTTCAGCTTCTAGAGAGCAAGTCCTATTAGACTGACTAATATTTGTATACATATGAATAGTTTATAAAACACTTTACATGTTATTTCTTCTTTTTTTTTTAATCTTCACCCAAGGATATTTTTTCCATTGTTTTTTAGAAAGATTGGAAGAGAAGGAGGGTGGGCGGGGAGAGAGAGAGAAACGTGGATGTGAGAGAGACACATCTGTCTGCTGCTTCCCACACACGACCCCACAGGGCCAGGGATTGAGCCATCCTAACAAGGTATGCGCCCTTGACTAGGAATCAAACCCAAGACCTTTCGCTGGGTGGGCCGGTGCTCTAACCACTGAGGAACCCGGCCAAGGCTCCATGTCATTCCTTTTGATCCTCGACAGCAGTGGTTCTCAACCAAGGCAGTGTTTCCCCAGAGATAACTGGCAGTGTCTGAAAACCTGTTTGGTCATCCCAACTGGAATAGGGGTGCTCCTGGCAGCTAGCGGGTTCAGGTCAAGGGTGCTGCTAAGGTCCTACAAGGCGCAGGAGAGCCCCGGCCACAAAGAACGATCCAGGCCCAGATGTCAAGGCGGAGGCGGGGAAACACCGCTCTGAGCGCGCTTCCTGAGCTGTGACGTGCACGGGCATCAGCGGGGTCATGTCAAAACGCGGGGTTTGGGATTTGCTTTTCTCCCCGGTTCCCCGGCGATGTGACGAGAATACGTGTGGTCTTAATGTGCCTGTCTGACGCAGCCTTCTCAGGAATCTGTTCTCCCAGCCCCGGTCAGGGGGCTCCAGACTCTCCCCTGCCAGCCCTGGCTCTTTGTACCCCAAAGGGCCCAGAGCCCCCTGAGGGAGAGGACCGCTTCTCAGGGGTTCTAGGTGCTGCTGACAGCTAGGAACTAGCAACCCATCCCGGGAGCTAGGTTCCAGGATGGCTGTGTGTCTGGCCAATGTGCACAGAGAAACAAGGTCCTAAACTAGGGAGGAGGAAAGGAAAGGAGGGGAGAGAATGCTGATTAGAGAGTGAAATCTCCTTGGTTCCCACGGAACTCCCTGCCCCAGGATTCATTACGGATCTCTAGATCTGTGATTACATTCTTTTTCTTCTTCTCCTAATGTAAGGAGGTTCCTTCACTGACAACAACTGACCCCGGGATAAACTGTGTCCACAGCACTTGTTCCACACCCCGCGACGTTAACTGTGGCTGGAGATTAATCAACTCACCGACGCTGGTAAGAAGCAATAGAGGAAAAAAGACAAGGTCTCTGCCTCCAAACCCCATGCTCCCTGAGCTACACCGCCTGCGCACTAACGATCAGCACAAGCCTCACCACTGTGCCCGTCTCCCTGAAAAACAAGAGAGCCCCTCTTTTCACTCCGGGAGCCCGGTTCCCGTTCCCACTTCCACCTGGGGAAGGGCTGCCACCAGCTCTTCAGATGAAGATGAACTCCTCTGCCATGGGCCAATAGTAACACAAATATGGCGGGAAGTATAATAATGATCTGAAGAAGGGTAGAATTGCACAGGTATTTCAAAAGAGCATGCGACTTATTTACCGAGGGAAGTGATGAGATAAAAAATTAATATTCTGCAGTGCGCAATTGGATAAGCTTTTGACAGTTGTATACATCTGTGAAAACGTATCCATCACCCTCAAAGTTACCTCCTGCCACTCTGTAATCCCGGCCTTTAAGCTCCTCCCTACTTGGCCCCATCCCCAGGCAACCGATTTGCCTAAAGCCATGGTCGGCAAACTGCAGCTTGAGAGCCACATGCGGCTCTTTGGCCCCTTGAGGGTGGCTCTTCCCCAAAATACCACGGCCTGGGCGAGTCTATTTTGAAGAAGTGGCGTTAGAAGAAGTTTAAGTTTAAAAAATTTGGCTCTCAAAAGAAATTTCTTTTTTTTTTTAATATATTTTATTGATCTTTCACAGAGAGGAAGGGAGAGGGATAGAAAGCTAGAAACATTGATGAGAGAGACATCGATCAGCCGCCTCCTGCACGCCCCCTACTGGGGATGTGCCTGCAACCACGGTACATGCCCTTAACCGGAATTGAACCTGGGACCCTTCAGTCCGCAGGCTGATGCTCTATCCACTGAGCCAAACGGGTTTCGGCTCTCAAAAGAAATTTCAGTTGCTGTACTGTTGATATTTGTCTCTGTTGACTGATGAGTTTGCCGATCACTGGCCTAAAGAATAGTTTGTATTCTCCAGAGTTGTATATAAGTGGAATCATATCATATGTACTCTTTTTGTGGGGTCGGGGGTCACCACCACATGAGGAGCTGTCTTAAAGGGTCACGGCATTAGAAAGGTTGAGAACCACTGTATTAGACTAATATTTGGATTTCTTTCACACAACATGATTATTTGAGATTCAGCCATACTGTTACATGTACCAACAGTTTCCATAGTTTGTTCCTTTTTGTGAGTGAGAAGCATTCCGTTACTTGGATATAACCACAACTTGCTTATCCACGCACCTGTTGAGGGATAGTTGGCCTATTTCCAGTTTTTTGGCTATTACAGATAAAGTTTCCATGAACGTTCATTGTGCGGACATATGCTTTCTTTTCCGGAGAGTAAATACCTAGAGTGAAATGGTTGGGTAATTCTATAGGCATGCGTTTAACGTTTCCAGGAAACCACCAAACTCTTTGCCAAAGTGGTAGTACCATTTACATTCTCAGCAGAGAGTATGGAATTCCATTGCACATCCTCACCAAAACTCGGCATAGTCGGTCCTTCCAATTTTAGCCATTCTGATAGGTACATAGGGCTTACGTTTGTATTTCTTATAAAAAGTATTGATGTTGAGCATATTTTTATGTTGTTTTTGCTATTCATTGCCATTCTTTGATTGTCTGTTCAACTCTTTTGCTAATTTTTAAAAAGTGTTATTCTCTTTTTATTCTCTCAACAGTATCTTTCAAAATGCAGGATTTTTATTTTTATAAAGTCCAATTGATCAATCCGTTTCTTTAGTAATACCGGGCTACCCAGGTCATCTATTTATTCTTCACTGAGCTTGGGTAGTTTTCATTTTTCAGGAAATTTGTCTATTCCGTCTAAGTTATTAAATTTATTGGCACAGATTGCCATAAACCGTGACATTTCCATATTAGTTTTTAATATTTATAGTGATGTCTGCTCTTTCATTTCTGATATTGGTAATCTGTGTTTTCTCTGTTTCTTTACTGATCAGTCTGACTAATGTATCAATTTTATTGATTTCTCCCCCCTCCCGCTCCCCAATACCAGCTTCAGGGGTTATTGATTTTCTGTATCTTTTTCTTTTTTTTCTTTCACTGATTTCAGATGTGATCTTTCTTATTTCCTTTTTACTCCTTACTTTAGGATCAATTTGCCAGGGGTTTTTTTTTCTTTTTCTAGTTTCTTAAGGTGGAACCTTAAGTCATTTTATTTGAGAATTTTTCTCCTTTTATAATATAACCAGTTAATGATATAGGAGAGAGAGAAGATGGATGGATTGAGAGAGGGAGAGGGAGCGGGAGCGAGGGGGGCAAGAGCGAGAGAGGAAGAAGGAGGAGAAGAAGAAGAAGGAAGATGGGGAGTGGGAGGAGGAGGAGGAGAGAATGTTGGCAAGAATGTGGAAAATTGGGCCCTAACTGGCTTGGCTCAGTGGATAGAGCGTCGGCCTGCGGACTGAAAGGTCCCAGGTTCAGTTCCAGTCAAGGGCATGTACCTGGTTACAGGCACATCCCCAGTAGGAGGTGTGCAGGAGGTAGCTGATGGATGTTTCTCTCTTATGGATGTTTCTAACTCTCTATCCCTCTCTGTAAAAAAAACAATAATTTTTTTTTTTTTAAAAAGGACACCTCTTTAAAAAAAAGGAAAGAAAGGATGTGGGAAATTGGGGCCTGGGGCACTGCTGGCGGAAATGTAAAGCAGGGCAGCAACTGGGGAAACAGTATGGCGACTCCTCACAAAATTAAACACAGAATTAAACACAGAATTACCGAACGACCCAGCAAATCCACCTCTGGCTGCGCAGCCAACAGAACGAAAAGCAGCAACACGGGCCAGATTCCGGGTCCCCGCTTTCAATTCTTTTAGCCATGTTCACAGCAGCCTCCTTTATAACAGTAAAAGGAAGAAAGCATGGAAGCACAGAACAGACTCACAAATCTGAGCGAAAGCAGGGGGCAGGAGTGTGTGAGTGGAAAAGATCCACCAAAAACCTTGTATGCATATATGCACAGCCCATGAACACAGAGAGAGGAGGTGGGGGAGAGAGATAGGGTGGTAAGGGCTGGGCAGAGAGCGGATGGGCTATAAGGGGTCAATCAAGGCAAGAAAAAAGGTGACATGTATAATATTTTTAACAACAAAGATTTCTTTAAAGGTAGAAGCAGCAAGTGTCCATCACAGGTGAATGGATAAACAAAATGTGGCATATACACATAGTGACATATCTATATTTAAAATATTTAAAAAGGAAGGAAATTCTGACACATGCTACTACATGGATACATCCTGAAGACTGTGTGCCATGTGAAATGAGCCAGGCACACAAGGACAAGTGTTAGGGGACTCCCTTAGCAGAGATAACTAGCGTCGTCCAATTCATGGTACAGAAAGTAGAATGGCGGCCACCAGGGACTGGTGAGGTGGTGGGAGGGGAATACGGAGATGATGTTGAAAAGGCACAGTGTTTTAAACGGGAAGATGGAAAGTTCTAGAAATGGACGGTGGTGATGCTGAACAACAATGTGAATAAACTTAATACCGCTGATTATACCACGGGTCTGAGGAGAGTCGCTCTAAGACAGTGAAGGCTCCTCTCTATGGGTAGGAACTATTTTTTTTAAAATTTCTATTTAAACCAACAAACAAAATATTCCAGATTGCTTAAAAACAAAAACAACCCCCAGTAAGACAATAAAGTTAGTTTCAGAGGAAAAGATAGCTCGTCTTGTAAATTTTGAATCGATTATCTACTGCCTTTAAAACTCACTCAAAGAACAAATAAATCCGCCATCTGGTTTTCAAACACGCACCAAAAAATTAAGCCAGATAAAACTAGAGGGACCCAACGGGTCAAGGAGATAATTAATTTTTAACAGCTATCGTAATGAACTATTAGCAACTGTTCCCAGCAAAGGCCAACTCTCAACTATTCCACTCACCTGGGCCCTATTCTAATGTAAACAAATAAAAAACAAAAACCACACACTCCAGATTCGAGTAATTTCACTACTTTTCTATTCTCCTTCGTTCCGTAACCTTGAGGCGTGGGAAACTATGAGACACCCGAGTCGCGGTAAACTGGTGGGTCGTGTGCAGCAGGCCGATCCGCGCGATGACTCGTATCTCAACTGTTGCTCGTATTTCAAAGCAAAAATCACTCTCTCGACGGCTCGTATCTCAAAAATCTCGTATGTTAGGGCACTTGTATCTCGAGGTACCACTGTATTTGAGATGGTATAATTACAGTAAAGGAGCCCTCAACCCGGCGTTCTGTACAGTGTACAGAGTGAGAACAAGAAAGCATGCTCCTAAGGGCCGCTGGTGATGGAAACTGGGAGGTACCAGGAGGGACCTTCCACTCTCCGGCACCGGAGTCAGGAGTAAGGATGCTCGTTCAGGTGGATGGCAATGACTTGGAGCCTCATGCTGAGCCTGCGGGGTTAAAGGACAGCTTCTCAGAAATGTCCTCTTGTAGCAGATCTAAATGATAACGTTTTCCCCTCTCCACGGGCGGATTTTGAGAATCACAGTTCCGTAAAACACTGAGCGGCTTACATGTTCTGAAAATTCCAAAGAGCAAAATCCTCTTTATAACGACTGCCTGGTGACGTGGGAATCAGGAGGATGCCAAGGGGTCTGGGCTCCAGACAGAACACTCAGTAGTGGGTTCAGATCACTGCCGGTCAGAGGAGCAGAGGAGAGGGGAGAGACAGAGAGAAACATCGATCACCAGATGACAGCACCGTGGGGAAGGACAGAATGAAAAAGCCATTGTAGCAGGAGCCTGTGTTCTGCAACGGCAGTTCTGACTGGCGTCGCTTGTTCTGTGAAAGGTGACAAAACCGGAGCGAGAAACATGCCGTCGTCACAGCAGCCCAAAGGGCAGTGTGACGCACCAGAGAGACGACGAGGGAGAGCAAACGTCCTTGGCCACGCAGAGAGGCCCTGTGCAGCGAGGCGGCGGCAGAGTTTCCGGGACAGGCAGCCGCCCCCGAGCGCTCTGCTGGCTGAAGGGACCGGTGACCCGCTGAGGCCTCCTGCGGGTTCTGAAATCTCACTCCGGACACGCAGACAAGACTTAATCACAACCCATCCGCAGGTGACCGCAACCCAGGACTGCGCCTTCACCCCAGGGGGGAGTCTTGGTCTTTCCATGTCCAGAAAACAGCCTGGCCCTGGCTGGTTTGGCTCAGTGGCTAGAGCATCAGCCCTCGGGCTGAAGGATCAGGGTTCAGTTCTGGTCCAGGGCACCTACCTTGCTTGCAGGCTGACCAGTCGCTGGGTCTCTCTCACATCGATGTTTCTCTCTGTCTCTCCCGCTCTCCTCTCCTCTCTCTGACCTACAGTGACCTGAACTCCAAAGCCAATAAAGGAGACCACTCTGGATAACCAAAATGCTGCTGCCATATACATGAAAACAGATTGCCAAGACTGGGGGCGTGGTTGGTTGCTTCTAAGTAAGGTAGATCACTAGAAATAGAATATTATGAGCTTATTAGCACTTTACATTCCCCGCCTGAGGTCCGGATCAGAAAACAGAAAGCTTCTCCGACTGTCCTGAGAGAAGTCCTCCTTTTCTGAACCCAGATTCCAAGTTATTGGAAACCAATTCTGTCGCTGACTCTGAGGAAGGGGACCCGGGGAAAAGAATGAAGACAAACGGGCGTATTCTGAGCAGCCGAGGACCTCGGCCTCCCAGGGGTGCGTCTTCCTGGCCTGACAACGAATAACGAACAGCCTCTCCTGCAGCAACGGCCTCAAGGAGATGCTAATCTTCCCTGAGATCTTACTCCGCCTCCATCTCCTCTCGCTGCTTCTGGACAAGGATTTCTCCATTGGGGCACTACTGACACTTTTGCCTGGCTGACTGACTGTTGGGTGGACATGTCCTGTGCGCAGGAGTGGAGAAGCAGAGGGTGACGCAAGGACAGAGGAATAAATGTAGAATGGCTTCTCCCCCTCGTCCCTTGAAGCTAGACAGCTCATTCACAAATACAGCGGTACCTCGAGATACGAGTTTAATTCGTCCCGTAACCTTGAGGCGTGGGAAACTATGAGACGCTCGAGTCGCGGTAAACTGGTGGGTCGTGTGCAGCCGGCCGATCCGCGCGATGACTCGTATCTCAAATGTTGCTCGTATTTCAAAGCAAAAATCGCTCGCTCCATGGCTCATATCTCAAAAATCTCGTATGTCAGGGCACTCGTATCTCGAGGTACCACTGTATTTATTGAGTTCCTACTAGTGTTTTGTGACGGGCAGTTACAGGCGCTAGAGGTACAAAATGCACAACATCGACAGAGCTCTTTGCCGCATGGAGCTTACGTTCCAGCGGGGAGAGGCAGAATGGAGATACTAACAGACATCTCCATTTTTCAGAGTCAAAAATGTCACTGGTAGTTGGACACCGCGCTGTCAGATGTGGGAAGTGGGAAGCACGTGCCAAGAAGCAGTCAACAGGGAGATACGTTAGCGAGCGATGGTTCTAAGCGGAGAATAAAGCAGAGGAGGCACGTAGGCAGGACTGGAGCAGGTCTGACCCAAAGCCTGGAGGAGGGGGCTCAGTGGGGATCCGGGAGAAGGCGAGCGGAAAGCACGCATGCTCCGTGAAGAACAGCACCCGCAGAACGCGTTCACGGGATGGTGTGCAGTCCGTCCAGAGAAATCTCCTCTGACCACCACACTGACAGCTACCCTCACCCCCTTTCCGCTAGAGGGGGGCGATCTTACTGAGAAAGAAGTAACATTTTCTCCATTTTCTAATCACCAGGTAGACAAAGAAGGGCTTAATTACGGGGAGGGGAAAGACTCGACGTACACACGCCACTATACCTAAATCAGGGAACATAGAAATCAGCGCTGCTGAGTGACCTAATTGATGGCAAAAAAAAAAAAGAAAAAAAGCTCGTTCTTTGCTCGCAGGGTATAAAAAAGGCGGATGAAAATCTTCACAATCTTCAGAGGAGAAAGCCGAGACTCTACGTTTCCTTTTCCCCGAGTGCTAACTACACGCCCTGAATCCGAGGCACCTCTGCTCCCAGGGCTCTTGATACATTATTCAATGTTTTACCTCGTGACAAATTACATCTAAATTTCCTCACTCGTGTTCATTTACGGGACATTTTTATCTTGTCTTTTTTTTTTTCTCCATGTACCAGGCAAGCAAGAAGAGAACACCCAGCACCACAGACCCTGCAGAAAGAAGCTAATGGCACAATTTGGTGTCAATTTCACAGCTCAGTGAAGGGCGAGTGATCTAGCTGCCTGTCCCCGCACACCTAGGCGGGGGTCTGCGAGAGCGCCCCGCCTGATGTGGCTTGTGTCATGCCGAAAAGCAAGATACTAGGTTCAAGGGGAGCATCATGTACGAGGAGGGAAAGCAGGTGTCAGTCAGCTGCCCTGAGAGCCACCGGATCAGAGGGTAGGAAGGAAAGCAGGCCAGCCCTTCATTCCGATGTCGGGAACGTTGCTTCTCTGAAGTGATGCTGACACTCACAAATGGCAGGGGACAGTAGCTTCCCTTTGGGGGTTCGCTCATGTTTAGAAGCAGAAATTGTCTTTTAACAGATGTATGAGAACTGAGTAACTATTTTAACAGTTTTCCCATGATTCGTGATGGGCAAAAATCATAGGCTTCACCGATACTTAATATAAAACCAAAATTAAGACCGGAACCGGTTTGGCTCAGTGGATAGAGCGTCGGCCTGCGGACTGAAAGGTCCCAGGTTCGATTCCGGTCAAGGACATGTATCCTGGTTGCAGGCACATCCCCAGTAGAGGGTGTGCAGGAGGCAGCTGATCGATTTCTCTCCCTCATCCATGTTTCTAACTCTCTATCCTTCTCCCTTCCTCTCTGTAAAAAATCAATAAAATTAAAAAAAAATTAGGTAGGAAGATGATGTATCTCCTCTTAATCAGATTACAGTAATACAGGTGTCATTTGCTAGCACGTAGTAATGATCTCATGACACCCGTAAGCCACTTCTACAAAGTAGAGGAATACATATTAATGCTTTTCCCCTTTCTTTTTCAGATAAGGAGTGAATCAGCATGATACAGATAATGATTAGTCAGAACTTAAAACTTGTTTTTTAGGGGAGAGGGTCACACTAGATGCTTCTAAGGTTCTTGTCTGGTCTTTAAACATTCTGTGATTCTCCGAGGAGCTAATCTTGCCACCTTCCATATTCTTACTTGACTAATTCTGATTCTCATAACTCACTGAAAGTATTCTGTTCATAATACTTTATACCCCAAATAGACCCCAGCCTGGCTGCACATGGTAATGACCACAGCGATCCAAGTATTTGGCACTTTATGTGTGTAAAGTATCTCACTGAATCCTCACGCCAACCTAATGACACGGAACCATCCCCATTTCTCCAGTGAGCAAACTGGGGCTCACAGCGGTTAAGCCGCCAGTCAATCACAGCCCAGTGAGTGGCGAGGTTCAGCTGGCACCCCAGCTCTCACACTTCAATGGTCCTATTTTTCTCATCGTGCTACATGGCCTCTTTAAGAAACGACAAGAAGCCGAAACCAGTTTGGCTCAGTGGATAGAGCGTCGGCCTGCAGACTGAAAGGTCCCAGGTTTGATTCCAGTCAAGGACATGTATCCTAGTTGCGGGCACATTCCCAGTACGGGGCGTGCAGGAGGCGGCTGATAGATGTCTCTCTCTTATCGATGTTTCTAACTCTGTATCCCTCTCCCTTCCTCTCTGTAAAGAATCAATAAAATATATTTAAAAAAGAAACGACAAGAAGAAAAAAGACCAGGTGTGGCAAACTAGTAAAAATAGTAAGAATAAAAGGTGGGGATATGCTATACTTCAGTGACAACAGTCCTTAAGCCATTCTGCATGCATCCCGGCCCTGGTTAGGAAGAAATGCGTTTCTTGGAAGCGAACAGCACGCAGGCACACACTGAAGAGACTGTCTGAGGCCTGGCTGAGGGCGAGGTCTGGCTGACTGGGCAGCTCTGCCAGTGAAAACAGGGAGCTCATGGGATCGTGAAGGCACCGGGCACTCCTTCTAAGACGCTATCTTCTCCGAAGCGCAACCAATAGAGGACGCGGCCGCTGGGTGCTCATGTGGGAAAACAGACTCACGGTGTGTGTCTCTGGCCTCTTCGATCATGGGAAACTGGGGGAGTCACACGGTCGGCCAGTTCCTCGGCCTGAACTTGCTCGTGGTGTGGGGGTGTGAGGCACGGGGATAGGACATAATGAGAATCATGTGTGACCGGGCCTGCGTGAGCCTCAGAGCTGCTTACAAGGCAGTTCAACTCAGTTCAACAATCACCAGCGGAGCCTCCTCCCTGCCGGCCGGACGCACGGGGCTGGCACCTGAGGCCACTCGCGCCAGGAGAGAGGGACACATTTCAGCGCAGCGGCCGGCAACAGATGACATGTCCCCGTTCTCCGAGCGCTGGGAGGGCAACGCCGAGCCCAGGCGGGGGGCGGGGGAGAGAGATCGGGGAGGCCGGGCGGGAGGAGGTAACATCTGACCCAGGTCTCGGAAAATGAGAGGCTTTGCTCTGACGACAAAGGCAGGGAATGGCCTTGTCAACAAAATGAGCAAAGAGGCAGAGGTCAAGGGAAGGCCACAGCTCGGATGATGTATGTGCGGGGCGAACAGCAGCGCGGCCTCCTGGAGGCGATCACAAGGAATGAGGCCGCAGAGGAGACAGAACCCAGTCCGGACTAATTCTGATTCTCATCACTCACTGCAGGTTTAAGGGAGGGGGACACATAGTCAGATCTGCATTGTTAGATACCTTCCACTCTAGAAGCAGCTAGTTAAATGCTGCTTCTTTGCCTGTGAACATATGAACTGGTAAAAAATAGGATCAGGCCAAGACCGGTTTGGCTCAGTGGATAGAGCATCGGCCTGCGGACTGAAAGGTCCCAGGTTCGATTCCAGTCAAGGGCATGGACCTTGGTTGTGGCACATTCTCAGTAGGGGGTGCGCAGGAGGCAGCTGATCCATGTTTCTCTCTCATCGATGTTTCTAACTCTCTGTCCCTCTCCCTTCCTCTCTGTGAAAAATCAATAAAAATATATTTAAAAAAGAAAGAAAAAAGAAAGAGTGTCGGGATACGATAAGCATTCTAAAAGGACTGAGTCACACTGTTTCGCTGCGTGCCGATAGCAGGGCCTACCCGCCAGTCAGTATCGGTAAGTGGCCTATGATAAATGACCCGCTCAACTCGGCAGTAAGGCTGGGGACAGAGAGGGGTCTGAAGTGTCCCTAATGGAAACAGCATGTGTTCTTGTATTTGTATTCACTGAACACACCACATGTGGTGCCCACACATGGCTGGAAACTCCAGGAAACCTTAGAGCCCCCATCTATCTCCCTGACAGTTCGCGCCGTAGCCAGCCTGGAAAGCAGGGGCCGGGCGGAGGGCTGAGTGCACTTTCATCTCTCCTGCTCTCTCAGGCTTTTAGATGCCCGGGGAAAACGGCAGTTCGTTCCAGAGGGCCTCGGAAATTCCGGGGACACGAGAATTCAACACGGAACACAGTCCTCAGCACTGCCAACTGCAAAAATACTGGGCAGGTAACCCAGAGGTACCTTGTTAGACGCACGAGCCAAATAAATCGATCATTTCTTTTTTATTCGGTTCAAGAGCGATCCCATTTTTCTGGCTGCAGCCGTGCCCTTCATCATACCTCGCCACTAAGCCACCCTGGAGTTCGCTTTCCGTTGATGTTCACTTAGAGCAGTGGTTCTCAACCTTCCTAATGCCGCCACCCTTTAATACAGTTCTTCATGTGGTGGTGACCCCCAACCATAAAATTGTTTTTGTCGCTACTTCATAACTATAATTTGCTACTGTTATGAATCTTAATGCAAATATCTGTGTTTTCTGATGGTCTTAGGAGACCCTGCTAGCTGTTCTCGACCCACAGGTTGAGAACCGCTGACTTAGAGAGAGAAAAAGGATCCTACCAAAGTGTTTTGTAAACCTCGGAAGCTTCTAGCTCACTTGGGGCCAAGAATAAAAGTCCACACTTTTATTTCAGATCATCGTCCTCGTGTAAGTTTGTTTCCTCACTCTTTCCAGGAGGGCTTGCTGATCCTCCAGGCCAGCTTCTCGATTTTTCCCCACAGTAAGAAGAAACGGAAACTCCCAGCGGCACGGGGTATGTGGCAAAGGGAGAAAATGCTGAGCTGTGCAAACTGTTTGCTTTCGCACCCATCTCACCATGTAAACAAACACTTCCTTCCGACCGTAAAGCCTGCGCGTGTGAGGAAGAGGTGGATTTTTCAGAATAACATGCATTCCTTAATCCTCCAAATCCTCCCGCTGACGCTGCCTCGGATAATTGTTTCCACAGCCTAATTATTTATCCCCAAAAGAAACACACAATTAGAAGGCAAACCCAGGCACCACCGCTCGGGAAGGCGGAACAGCACAGAGGTGGGAGCACAGCCTGCGAAACGAGCGAGACAAACCCGGTTTCAAATCCCAGCCCGGCCACTGGGGAGCTCTCACCCCGAGTTTTCTCATTTGCAGAATGAAGACGCGAACAGTCTCTGCCCCGGGGCGGCTGTGAGGATTAAATAAGTGAACGCAGAGAAAGTTTTTGCTTCGGTATCTGCAGCGCTGATGCTCAGAAATGTGGAAGCGCTAATTATCTTTATCATCATTACCTCCCGCAGGTGAGCGAGGTGACTCGCCATCCCCGCCGACGGCAGGAGCGGGGAGAACAAAATCCCCCACAGGTAAAATCTTAAAAAACACATCTTTGCAATTAATTCCGAATTGTACAAGTGGTGCATGAAGTCACTCTCCTTTGCCGGAGACAATGTAAGTAAATCCCTCCGTGGAGCCGGGCGGCTGGATGAGATCACGTCGGACAATCCCCAGCAGCTCGAGGAACGGATGAGTGTCCCAAGGTCAAGGGCAAAGGGGCAGCACCTCGGCCAGGACTTGGCGACGCGCCTGGGCTGTAGCCACGCTCCACTGGCCCCCGCGGCAGGGTTACCTGCCCCGCGTGGCTGCCCAGAGCCCTCACCGGGGCTGGCAGGCGCTTAATGGTAACCACATTGGCCGGCACCGGCAGAGGATGGATGTGTTTCCAGCCCGGGAAACTCAATAAAAACCCTTTATCTCTTTTATTGAAAACTCAGCTCTGAGACATTACCTCAGAGGTCAGGCCTGAAGACCAGGCTCGCACGCGCTATTTCATGTGGAGACCAGTTCCCTGTCCTGAGAGCAGCATCCTTGGGGTTTTCCTGAGGATGAGAATGAGGGCTCCCGGCCACGTAATTGTCACACTTCAATCAACACTCAACTCAGAAGCTCATTCTACGCGTAAGAGAGGTGTCTAGTTAAGTACAGTGGTACCTCGAGATACGAGTGCCCTAACATACAGGATTTTTGAGATACGAGCCATCGAGCGAGCGATTTTTGCTTTGAAATACGAGCAACATTTGAGATAAGAGTAATCGCATGGATCAGACAGCTGCACACGACCCACCAGTTTACCGCGACTGGAGCATCTCATAGTTACCCACGCCTCAAGGTTACGCAACGAATTAAACTCGTATCTCGAGGTACCACTGTAATGGCAAATCGTGGTCCTGGAAGACAAGTTTTGGAGATTCCTGAACTATTTTCAGGATTTCAAAAGCCTCTAGGAAACTGTCCTGGTAAACAATGCAGTCTACATGTCACCTTTCTTTGCTGCGCCTAGAGTTCCATCAGCAGAGTCCAGTCACAATGGTTATTCACACTGATCATTTCCGTGTGAGGCTTTTCTTTTTTTCTTAAATATATTTTATTGATTTTTTTCACAGAGAGGAAGGAAAAGGGATAGAGAGTCAGAAACATCGATGAGAGAGAGACATCGATCAGCCGCCTCCTGCACGCCCCGCACTGGGGATGTGCCCACAACCAAGGTACATGCCCTTGACCGGAATCGAACCTGGGACCCTACAGTCCCCAGGCTGATGCTCTATCCACTGAGCCAAACCGGTGTCAGCAGGTTTTTCTTTTTAATGTCCTAAAAGTCTCTAAACAGAGAAGATAATTCAGGCATTCTTTGGTTTATCCATACATTTGTTATATTTCAAAACTCAAAAACCTTATTCACTCTTAAGATTTCAAGCTTAGTTTTCTTATTATTCTCTCTGTACTATCACTTTTAAAAAGAGGTTATTCTGCGCTGGCCGGGTGTTTTAGCTGGTTGGAGCACCATCCCATACACCGAAAGGTTGCATGTTCAATTCCAGGCCAGGGCACATACATAGGATGCTGGTTCAGGAAGGCAAGTAATCAATGTTGCTCTCTCACATCAATTTCTCTCTCTCTCCCTTCCACTTTCTCCATCTCTAAAATTAATATGCATGTCCTCGGGTGAAAATTTAAAAAAAAAGAGAGTTTCTATCTTTCTCTCCCTCTCCCTTCCTGTCTGGAATCAATAAAAATTATTAATAAAAAAAAAGTTCATACCAGGACCATCAGCATCTCTCCTAGACCTCCAAAACAACTGATTATTAACCATGTCCGCTAGCTATAAGACATTCTCCACTCATTACTCTTTTTTTTTTTGAAGAGGGGGAAATCAAATTGTATTATATGCAATGAGAACACAACTCAAAAAGAGGCATAAAATATTCAGAATCATAATATGTGCACACGAGGAGGTTACATGGTAATAAGCTACAACTCTCTTTCCAGAACAGCCCGGGGCCACCGCTGGAGTGATTTCATTCCTATCTTCTGCTCCAAATCATCTGATAGAGCGATTCCAACAGATTTCAACAGCTCCTGTCCCGTTACCCAGAGCAGCTAGCGACACTGGTGAAGACAGCGACAACTCCCTCACAAAAACAGAGCTTCCGTGTGTCGCTTGAAAAACAAGATGATGCAGCCTGTAATTATTTTAACATGCCACACCTGTGATTGTGTAGCCCAACTGCTAAAACGGACTGAGTTGAGAACGGCTGCAAAATCAAGAAAGGCGGGGTGATGGTATGCGGATCCCCACAACATGGAAGCCAGGTAGTTAAGCTGTAACTGCCATGCTGACACCCATAAACGCAGATGGCGTTGTCTCGTCTTCCTAGAAGCATTTACCTAAATGAAAACAGCTGAACCCAGAAAACAAAATGTTCATTTGCAGTGAGTTTCAATGCTGGGATCTAATTTCCCCTCGTTTCCTATTGGCAGTCTCATCTCCAGGAGCGCGGCTGGAGTCTTTTAAAGAGGTGGACACTAGGAGGAACGCAGTTCAAAGGCCACAAAAGACCTAGCACAGTGGTTCTCAGCCTTTCTGATGCCAAGACCCTTTAAGACAGCTCCTCGTGTGGTGGTGACCCCCAACCATAAAACAATTTTCGTTGCTAGTTCATAACTGTAATGTTGCTACTGTTATGAATCGTAATATAAATATCTGTCACGACCCAAAAACTGATGAGAACCGCTAGCAGGGTCACCCAAGGCCATCGGAAAACACAGATATTTACATTATGATTCATCACAGACGTGATGGTAGCTAACGCATCCAACAAGCCAGATCCATGTTCTGCCTTCTGCTCCTCCCCCAACAGAAGTTATGAGTTAATGGTTCAGCTCCTGGTTTTAGAAACACATTGGCTGATTGATCACCAACTGCACGGAAATCATTATACACTATTCTATAGTCCACAATAGGTCTTCATTAAATATTTACTGCAGGAGTAAAAATAAACTTAATCAAACTTTTAAGAGTTAGCCCTAGCCGGTTTAGCTCAGTGGACAGAGCATTGGCCCTTGGACTGAAGGGTCACGGGCTCAATTTCGGTCAAGGGCACATACCTCAGGTGCAGGCTGGATGGCCAATTGATATGTCTTTCTCACATAGATGTTTCCCTCTCTGTCTCTCCCCCTCCCTTCCACTCTCTCTAAAAATCAATGGAAAAATATCCTAGGGTGAGGATTAACAACCACAAAAAACTCCTAAGATTTAAAAACAAATAGTACAGACAAAGTCTGAGAATACAATTTTAACTTCTATATGAAGACCAGTTTGACAGTAATGATGGCAACTTAACACGTGTGTGGTGTTTATTTTTTCCAGTTTGGATTCACAGTCCTAGAGATAACAAAGCAATTGAGGTTAGTTCAGAAATACTTAGGTATGTCACAAAACTATGAGAAATGGCCGTGTCTCTAAAATATAAGACGAATGCTAGAAAAATCTAGTCCAGACTATTATAGATATTCTCTGATCAAATCACATTTCTGAGAAAAAAAAATGTGTTGCGCGTTCAATGGATGGAGCACCAAATATGAAAAGACAGCTCAATGGGTTTGCATCATGATTTTTTTAAAAAAAAAGAATCAGCTAGCCACCTTTATGTATGATGTCTAGAATCCACTAAGAGCAGTTATAATGGAAATGTCAGATGAAACTACTTCGCTATTTGCCTTTAAAAGTGGTGTGCTGCATTTTAAAGACACTTCGATATTTGGCATTAAAAACTGTAGTGACAGGGTCACGTGCTTTCTCTCAAGAGGAAATCGCCGGGAAAGGGGGAACGGGCAGAAGGAGGCACTGTCTGGCGGAAGAGAAGGAAAGTCAGTTTTCAGCCCCAAACCCTCTACCGCTCAGGTTTTCCAGCAAATCAACTGTCAATGCATTTATCAGCAAAAAGTGTCTTCCCGGGTTCTGGTCCTTTCAGTCAACGCTGTGTCCTCCTGCATGACTGCTTCAGAGAGAAGACAGAACAGAGGTGGGAGATGCAGTCATTTATTAGGCATAGGAGAGCCTGTGCTTTGTTTAGGGCAAAGCAGTGGTCTGCAAACTGCGGCTCTCGAGCCACATGTGGCTCGTGAGCCAAGGTTTGCCACTCTGTTGACTAATGAGTTTGCCGACCACTGCCCTGACGCATAATCTCACGGGACGTAAACGTACCTCTAAACAATTCTCTTCTTATGAAGCGGGAGTAGAAGTGGGAAATTAGAAGTTGTGATTTTGTATTACAATATTTTGCATTAAAGGGGACAAGTTACAGACTAATTCTCCAGGACACTCTCCATTCTCGTTAGCTGAGGAAACATAGTGTGCTTTACCATCTGAAAAAGAACAGGTTTAAAGTTTCCTCTTATTTCTTCTTTATAAAGATGTAACAGGAATCCCAGCAAGGCAGACAGCTGAGAGATGAAAGTTTATTTCTTTGGGGCCAGAACTGGAATTATTCTCAGAGCACTGAGTCTCCAACCTCGCCTTTTATTGTTTGTTGAAAACAAACAAGGAATTCATTTTTAACAGGATGGGTTTGGAAAAGAAAGAGTGAAATTATATCAAAACCCTGAAACCAAGTGAACGAGCTTTTCAAAACCAAAACAGCTCACTTCCTCTCCGAGGAAGCACCAAGTGGCAGATGACGCAGGTGCTGTGGGAGGGCTCTGGAGTGGAGACACGGGGCTTCCGTGGACGATTCTGCAGTGGAGGCCAGGCTGTGGCCAGTTGTGGCCAGGTTGTGGCCAGGTTGTGGCCCAGGCAGAGGCTGCAGAGCTTGCGAGGCAAGGTCCAGGACAAGGCGTGGATCCCCGTCACCAAACTGGGCCACCTGGTCGAGGACATGAAGATTGAGTCCCTGGAGGAGATCCCTCTCTCCTCCCTGCCATCAAGGACTCTGAGATTGTTGGCTTTTTCCTGGGGGCATCCCTTAAGGACCAGATTTAAGAGTATTCCTGTGCCAATGCAGACCCACATTGGCTGGAGACCCAGTCCAAGGCATTTGTCGCCATTGGCATGACAAAGGACATGCTGGTCTGGGTGTTAAGTGCTGCAAGGAAGGACCATTGCCAATGGTGGGGCCATCATCCTGGCCAAGCTCTCTCTTGTCCCTGTGGGGGGAGGCTACTGGGGGAACAGGACGGCAAGCTCCAGACTGTTTCTTGTAAGGTGACTGTCACTGTGGCTTCGTGTCAGCCTCGTGCTCATCAAGTTGCTGAGAACGGCCGAATCAACAACTGCTCCACCTCGGCCAGGGGCTGCCTGCCACCTTAGGTAACTTCGCCAAGGCCACCTTTGATGTCATATTCAAAACCTACGCCTATCTCACTCCACCTCTGGAAAGAGACCAGGTTCACCAAGTGTCCTATGAGGGATGCATTGGCCACCAGTGCAAAGTCCCACACCAGAGTCTCTGTGCTGAGGGCCTAGGCTTCAGCTGTGGCCACCACGTAAGTTTATACAAGAAAAATAAAGTGAATTAAGTCTTTTTTTTTAAAACACGCACACACACACACACACACTAAAACCAGAATAAAATCTGTCACCGGAGAAATAACATCCCTCAAATAAAACTGTTTCTTGTATATCTTGTTTGGCGTGACTTGGTGTGTTGTAAATACATGCTAAAAGAATGACATGCTGCCGAAACCGGTTTGGCTCAGTGAATAGAGCGACGGCCTGTGGAATGAAAGGTCCCAGGTTCGATTCCGATCAAGGGCACATACCTTGGTTGCGGGCACATCCCCAGTAGGGGGCGTGCAGGAGGCGGCTGGTCGATGTCTCTCTCTCATCGATGTTTCTGACTTTCTATCCCTCTCCCTTCCTCTCTGTAGAAAATCAATAAAATATATTTTTTTAAAAAAAAAAAGAATGACATGCCTGGGGCTGGGGGGACAATGGGAAGATGTGTGTACATGTCACACAATAAAAAAAAAAATTGAAAAAAAAGAATGACAGGCCAGTGTTTCCTGGACTCAGGGCCCAATCAGCTCGAGACTAAGGGTTCACGGTCGGATCACACCAGAGGGTGGCCCCTGGCCTTCCAGGTGACACTAGTTGTGATTCCAGGAGAGCGCAGCACAGTAAGATGAGAACATCACCTACTCCCATTTCATAATCACAGGCCTAATTTCCTGCTGCTTCCCCTTCTCACCCTGGTCCGAGAAAGGAAAATTCACCACATTCACCGAGCAAGATCCTAACAGGCTGTTTCCTCACCCGGCCCTTCCAGAGAGGGTCCTCCAGCTCGGCGATGCCTCTCCCCCTCCACGCGGGAAGGAGGTGATCAAAATCCGCACCTTCTTCCAAGTCTCAGGAATATCACCCTAACACAGACTCTTCATTTCTCTCAAGGACAATTAGCTCATTTACCAAGCAGTTGTTGAATTTCTACTAAGTGTGAGGCACTATTCTAGATGCTGGCGGTACCACAGAGAACAACTACACAAAAATTCTCTTGTCATGGAACAACACTCCAGGAGGAGGAAACAGACAATGAAAATGTAAATATGGCGACGATGGAGTCAGGATATTGGAAGACATTGCGAACTGAGGAGAAAGAGCAGTGAGGGGAGAGAGAATACTGGCAATGCGGTCATTCGAGAAGCCTCCCTGAGAAGGTCCAGGCAAGCAAAGTTAGAGGGGGTCAGGAGCTCACACCTGAAGGGTCTTGAGGCCTCAGTCAGCCTCCTGGCTTTGTCTGTGTCCTGAGTCTTTCTTTTTTCTTTGGTTAATCCCTTCACTCTTGTCACCCAGCCCTCTCCCCCCCGCCTCCCGCTTTCCCCTGTGACAACTGTCAGTCTGTTGTCTGTGTCCATTAGTCTATACCAGTGGTCGGCAAACTCAGTAGTCAACAGAGCAGCAAACCGTGACTCTCGAGCCACAGTTTGCCGACCACTGGTTATACTGTGGTGATTGCCAGAGGGCAGAGGGCGTGGGAAAGGTAAAAGAAGGTAAAGGGGGAATAAATGGTGATGGAAGGAGTCTTGACTTAGGGTGGCAAATATATACATGCACAGATGACGGATTGTAGAATTGCATACCTGAAACCAGTATAATTTTTTTAAATATATTTTTATTGATTTTTCACAGAGAGGAAGGGAAAGGGATAGAGAGCCAGAAACATCGGAGAGAGAGAGACATCCATCAGCCGCCTCCTGCACGCTCCCCACTGGGAATGATCCCGGAACCAATGTACATGCCCTTGATCAAAATCAAACCTGGGACCTTTCAGTCCCCAGGCTGACGCTCTATCCACTGAGCCAAACCGGTTTCGGCTGAAACCAATATAATTTTATTAACCAATGCCATCCCAACAAAGTCAAAAATAACAATAATAATAATGAAGGAAGGAAGGAAGGAAGGAAGGAAGGAAGGAAGGAAGGAAGGAAGGAAGGAAGGGAGAAAAAACTTAAAAAGAACCCTTCTCTGTGAGCTGGGAACCTGTCTCCACCGTTCTGAGCAGCAGCACTCTGCGTTACTGTTTTAACTGGAGCCTTCTGAAAGATGTTAATAGCTTTTCCACATCAGAATTCCAATAAATTTGAGTCACTCTCCCTACTTACATAACCCCGATTTAATCCCTTTATGATTAACCAAGTACCTCAGCTCATTTCAAACTGAGAACTCCTACAGGAAGAGGCCTACTAAGCTTCCTTCTCAGCCTGGCTAGCAGACACTTACCGTGCCCGTAAAGCCTTTTTATGACTGGAACACCTTCTAACATCTTACAAAGCACAGCGGACACTCGGTCCAGAACACACTGAGCTGGATGATCTTTAAAGGCCTTTGAGATCTCATATTCTAAGATTCTGTATCAGAACCATTTTAACAGAAGATTCCTAACTCATATTACATGGCATCAACAAATTTTGATGTGAAAAACAGATGAAACGGCTTCAGGCTTTAGAGATTTCTGCTTTCTCTGACTACAGCGAAATAATAACAAAGAGAAGGAAATCGGCACTTGGAAGCCAAATCAGGGCTAAAATGTCCCTCGGCAGACGGTGAGAGGAGGCGACATCAACGCTCCCATCGTGGCTCAGGCAGAGCCCTCGGTGGCTCTGATTTGTCACATCGGGGTGGTTCCACAGCTTGAACTATTACAGCTAATACAGCCTCGCAGTCATTTGTATCTGACACAAATGTTTATCTCAGCTACTGACTTTGTAAATTAGATTTTATCCAAACAATAGTTCTGAGCCACTAAACTAGAAAAACAGAGTTTTCCACACTGCGGCAAGGCTAAATTAAAGTTACATTTTTCAAAGTGATATATTCATTATCCAATTTCTTCTTTGATCTTCTCTTATCCATATCAAAGTATCTCAAGTGAGTCTCATATGGCCACAATGTCTCTTAGTCACTGAAACTTAATATAAACTAATAGTCTATTCCTATAGCTTCATTTCTGATACACATGAGATTTTCCTTCTTAAAGTTCAAACTATGTATAGAATAAAATCAGTCTTTTTTTTTTTAATATATTGTATTGATTTTTTACAGAGAGGAAGGGAGAGGGATAGAAAGTCAGAAACATCGATGAGAGAGAGACATCGATCAGCTGCCTCCTGCACGCCCCACACTGGAGATGTGCCCGCAACCAAGGTACATGCCCTTGACCGGAATCGAACCTGGGACCTTTCAGTCCGCAGGCCGACGCTCTATCCACTGAGCCAAACTGGTCTTCTCAGCTAAAATCAGTCTTAATGAAGAGCCCTAGACGAATAGATATTGGGATAAGACTGCCATTTGCTAAGGAGTCCAAGGAGTCCTATGTTTTATACAAATCACTGTGAAGTCCTGAGGCAGGGACTGACCAAACATTAGCCTGAGGGAAGGACAAATCTGTGACCCCACAAGCACCAACTAGCAATAAAGAACCAGGTTTGGCCCAGCCAGTGTGGCCCAGTGGTTGAACATGGACCCATGAGCCAGAGGTCATGGGTTGCGGTGTGCAGGAGGCAGCCAATCAATGATTCTCTCTCACACGGGCTTTTCTCATGGCTCACGAGACCCGAGAATGACTCACAGAAATCAGTCCCTCGTGAGGCCACCAGAGGATCCGATGTAGCTGACAACAGAACACACGAGGTGCAGGGTGGGGGGCAAGTTACAGAGCCTAAATAAGAGATGGGGGCAGGGGTAGGTCAGGAACCAGAACTGGCCAGGACAGGAGAGGAAGGCAGTAAGCAGAGGAGGTGGTCTGGGAGAATTCCAGAATAAGGGTTAAGATGTGCAACGTGTTGATTTATAGAGTGAGGTGGAGGGAAAGAGAGAAGAGGAGGGGGTGGGGAGAGAGAGAGAGAAGAAGAAATATTGATTGGCTGCCTTCCGTATGCCCCTGGACCAGGGATAGAACCTGCCACCTAGGTATTCACCCTGACCCGGAATCAAACCCACGACCTTTTGATGTGCCAGACAATGCTCCAATCAGCTGAGCCACACCAGCCAGGGCTACAATCTCACCTGTTTTTAAGGAAGCCACGGGATAAGCTTTCATGGTGAAGTTTTATGTTTGATGTTGAATAAGATGAATTAAGAGGTAAATGATAGTTTCTGGCATCAAGAAATAAACAATAATAATGGCTAACATCTATTAAACCTTTTCCATGTACTATGCATGATGTTAGTATGTTACATGCATTTAATCTCTTTAATAGCCCTGGAAAGTATTTTCTGTTTTTATCTCCATTTTATAGATGAATAAACAAAGGTTTAGAGAGCTTGAGCAGCTAACTGCAATTTTTTTTGAAAAATAGCAAACCTCTACTCATAAGTCTCAATAGCAAAAAATTAAACAATTCTCTTTAAAAAACAGACAAAAGATCCAAACAGATATTTTTCCAAAGACATACAGATGTCCAACAGGTACATGAAAAGATGGTCAGCATCCCTAATCAGTAAATTAAGGAAATGCAAGTCAAATTTACAATGACAGATCGTTTCACATCTGGTAACGTATTATCAAAAATGACAAGAAACAAGAATTGGCAAGAATGTGGAGAAAAAGAATCCTTGTGCGCTGCTGGTGGAAATGTAAATTGGCACAGCCAGTATGGAAAACAGTATGGACAGACTTCAAAAAATTAAAAACATAACTACCTTGTTATTCAGCAATCTCACCTCTGGCTATTTATCCAAATAACACAAAAACATTAATTTGAAAAGATATGCGCCCCTCCCATATTCACTGCAGCATTATTTACAATCGCTATAATATGGAAACCACCTAATGCCCATTGATAGATGAGTCTCCGGAGGAAGATACGGACTGAACAATGGAATGTACGTCGTATAAAAAAGAATGAAACCTTGCCGTTTCTAACAACATAGGTGGACTTTGAGATTGTTATGCTAAGTAAAACAAGTCAGATTGAGAAGACAAATACCGTATGATTCCCTTTCTATGTGGATCTAAAAACCACAAAAGCTAGCTTAGAAACACAGAAGAACAGACCGGTTGCCAGAGGTGGGAGGTGGGGGGATGGACAAAATAATACAAATTTCCACTTATAAAATGAATAAGTCATGGGGATGTAATGTACCACATGGTGACAACAGTTACTAATACTGCATTGCGTATTTGAAAGTTGCTAAGCGAGCAAATCTTACAAGTTCTCATCACTCAAAAAAATTTAGAAGTATGTCTGGTGATGAATGTTAATAGACTGGTTATGGTGATCATTTCAAAATACACAGGGTGGGGCACAAGTATATTTATAGTTGTGAGCTTGCAAAACAGTTTATTCTTGTATTGTTTATTAATTATTGTGGGGTTTTTTGTTGTTGTTTTTTTTGTTGTTGTTGTTTTTTTTACAGAGAGGAAGGGAGAGGGATAGAGAGTTAGAAACATCGATGTGAGAGACCCTGATTTAGCTGCCTCCTGCACACCTGCTACTGGGGATGTGCCCGCAACCAAGGTACACGCCCTTGACTGGGAATCGAACCTGGGACCTTCCAGTCAGAACAACTGTAAGCCTTCTTTTGCTCCAACCTATATACAAACATTAAATCATTATGTTGTATACCTGAACTTAATATCATTTATATGTTAATTATACCTAAATTTAAATCTGTCTAATAATAAGCCTATTACATCTGGGCTCCACATACGACCATACATCATATATAAAATAGTCTGAACTAAGTATCTCATGCTAGTGACACAACATGAACAGTAAGCCAAAAGAAATCAGAAATATGCACATTACTTTTTCTTTCAAAAGAACATTTACTTCTAAACTGATACAATTTTACCACATACAGATGCAGTCTGCATTTTATTTCCCATAATCATCCTACTTTCCTCTCTCTACACTACTAAGTTCCTGTATCAGCCTTTACATACATGTGGACCAAACAGATAAAAGAATGTAGGACTCTGTACACTTAATGGAGTGATGCTGATAGATCAATGAGCCCGGGTACATGATGTTTTTCATTAAACCCTCCTCGGAGTCTCTCTGGCAGGAGATGATGTTGACGCAGCATTTGGAGAACGCTGCGCAGAGAGGAGGAAGCGTAATCTCAGGCCTGATCTCAGGACAAAGCGAGTAGGAGGTCAGTTCCGGCTGGAAGAGAGACCCACACACAGAATGGTCGGAAACGGGGCTGGAAAGGCAATCAGGAGCTGAACCGGGAAGGGCCCGGGCTAATGTGCTGAGGCTTTGATTGGCGGTGTCACTGGGAGGTGTGCGCTCGGACATTCTGCTCTGAAGTCTTAGGGGAAGTGGGTCCCAAGGAGACAGTGGGAAGGCAAAAGGACCAACTCAGAGACTGTTGTGCTTTCCACCATTTGTGGGACATACTGGAAATAAGCAAAAAAAATTAAGTGCGTTCAGGGGAAGATGATGAGAGTCACTTGGAAAGGAAGCAAAAGATATTTAAAAGCTATAAACAGATAGGCATATGTTGCATATGTGTGTTATGTATCAGCCTGTGTGTGCGCGTGTGTGTCGGCGTGGACAGGGCCTGAGGACGGCCTGCACTGTGGAGGATGAGAGAGGATGACTCCAGGGGAACCAGAGAGCTCGCACAGGGGGGAGGAGAGGTGAGGCCTGGCCTTCGACCTGATGAGCTGAAGGCGACTATGACCCAGGCTGGAAGGTGGAAGGGAAGGAAGTCAGAAATACGGGTCTGAAGTTTAAGAGAAAGGTCAAGATGAAAATATCTCTAGTGACTTCCGAGTGATTGATTCCTCATTTTCTCTCACAGATAACAGTGAAAACATAAGAAACTACCAGCATTCTTTTTTCTACCTACAAAATGGTGATTTCAACAAGATAATCTACTTTACCAATGAGCCTCTTAAAAAATAAGACAATATGTAAATACACATTATTTGTAAAAGAGAATCTGCAACAGGCATTTCACAAATAGCTTAAAAGAGATGGTTCAACATCTATCTATCTATCCTGTGGCCATATTTAAAATATGACTTTGAGAAATCATTATTAGCAACTTGCACAAATTACACAATTAATGGAACTGAAAGACTGATGTGTTGCTCAATTGTAATTTCAAGCAAATGTCTTTTGTGAATTCATGTGTACCATGTGTCCATCCTTTGCTATTTTGGGGCATACATCAGGAACTAGTGACTATAACTTTTCAAATGGCTACTGCTCATGAATCCACTCCCTCCCATCAGTCTTTGTGGAAGAAAGAAGTGAGAAGAGGCGGGTACCCCCTCACCCACCAAATGTTTCCTCAGGGAAGGAACCGGAATTTCCGGATATTCCCTACTTCCGGGGCTTACTGTACGGATGAGAGGAGAAAATGCATGTATCCCGTGGGATACAAAAAGCTTCATAAATCGTAGCGATTGTTAATGATATTGCGGTTTTGCTAAATGACCAGTAGCGCTTCTCAAAACATCATCTCCTATGCTAGGTTGTTGATAACTGACCTACATCAACTTATTTATCAACTTGAAATTCTCGGTTTCACATATATATGTGGAATTTAAAGATCAAAACAAACAAACGAGCAAAAACAGACTCGCCGGTACAGAGAACCAGACGACCAGATGGCCAGGGAGAGGAGGGGTTGGAGGCCGGGGTGAAAAGGTGAAGGGATTAAGAAGTACAAATTGGCAGTCATAAAATATAACAGGGACATAAAGCAAAGCATCGGGAACAGAGTCAATAACGCTGCAATGCCCTGTGTGGAGTCAGGTGGGTACCTGAAATATCAGGGGACCGCTCTGTACAGTACATAACTGTCTTCCTGCTATGCTGTCACCTGAAACTAATAAAACATGAAACTGACTATAAGCTGTAATTGAAAAATAAAATTTTAAATGAAAAAAATTCCTTCAAATTCTTAGAACAAGACAAAAATAACAGAGAGAGTAATGTGGAAACAGAAAGTCAGTCATTTTGGCCAAGATAACATAGTAAATGAGACATATACTCAGACAACTGATGCGGTAACCACTGAATCAGACAAATCTTAGGGTAGAAACGGCCTTTAAACGTTCTCATCAACATTTCTTCAATAGCACCCAGCGAGAGGTGAGGCAGTCCAGATATTTCAGAGATAATAATAATTATTAGTGAATAAAATAATTCTTCTGGTAGGTTTTTGTAGGGATTAAATGGAAACAAAAATGTGAAAGCACCAGGGAAACTGATTCTAGTCACCCTTTGTCCCGTCTTTTTTGGGGGGAAGGAAAATTCATTGCTTCCTCAAAAGGAATTAATATAAAACAATGCATATTAAAGTATCTACAACCTGGGTGTATCGTTTTCAGTCATGCTCACTGATGAGATAATTAAGCCATCAGACTGGGTAGAGCGATCGCATTGACAGCTGTCATTCCTCACATCCCCTGTTGAGGACGTGGTGCTGACTCTGGCTAAGTCAAGTTCAAATGCTTAACTCTGGCTAAGTCAAGTTCAAATGCTTAGTCCCATATCATGTTAGCAAATGCGATGCAGGCAGAAGCTGGCCAAACACTTGCCCCTCTGTCTTCAGGATTATAAAATGCCCAGCGTGCCCC
Source organism: Lasiurus borealis (assembly GCA_004026805.1). Classification (NCBI taxonomy): domain Eukaryota; kingdom Metazoa; phylum Chordata; class Mammalia; order Chiroptera; family Vespertilionidae; genus Lasiurus; species Lasiurus borealis. The sequence continues at coordinate 64,683 of PVJN01007704.1, forward strand.
TCGGCTGTCCTAGAGGAAGTCTCACCCACATGAGAAAGGCGGGACAAGATCAGGGAAGACCCAGCCACCGCCAACCTCAGCTAATTGCACACATGTAAGTCCCACTGAGCCTGGCTTTGACCAGAGATATGGAAGCAAAAATAAATGGGTATTGTTGTAAACCCCTGCGGTTTTGTGGTTGTTTTTTCATGCGGCGTTACTATAGCAACAGAAAACTGATATACACAATTATTAAGCATGTGACATTTGTGTTCTCATTAACCCTGTAAAAGCCAAATCCCACCAGCATGGCTGACTACAGGACCACACCCCGGTGATGCTAGGAGCTGTGTGTATCCGAATGAAGGTTTTGAAGCATTTAGATTTTAGTAGAGTTGCATCAACTACGGGGCTTTACCTATTTTACAGCTTTTAAACTCAAAATCAGTTGAGTTGCCAAGTTATATTCACTGGACACAATTATCTTGTATAATAGTTGACTTTCTGTGTGCATCTGAGGGATTAGCAGAGTACTCCTAGATGACCTACAGTATCTTTCCTATTTCCAGTTTCTATGATTTTTAATTCCATATCTGGAAAGAAGCGGTTGGCAAACTACACAGACACACTGGTTTCTAGAGAGAAGAAAAAGCAGCTGGATTTCTATTTCTATTTCTATTTCCTGGAAAGGCTCCTCCGGCATTCCGAAGTGTAATCTTGGCATATCAATCTAGAAAGATCTTTATAAGCTGGGAAAGCCATTCCTTTGGATAGCTATGCAGGACACTGACACAGGGAGGTGCCAGGGCAAATGGGAGCAAGGCAAGGGAAACTATCTGCAATCTGGTGGGAGGGAGACCAATCATTGCTTTCTGGTGATCCTTTACCAGGTCCACTTCTTTCTGTAACCACGAGAAAGAAAGTATACCAAGAAAAAACAGGATGTCTGAGAGTCAAAGCAGTGAATGTGCTGAAACATATAAAATACGTTCAGGTCCTCAGAGGGAGATCATCATGGACATTAACCAGTACTGGGAATCCTGCTGTCCAATCAGCACACAGGAGTTACACCTGTAGTACCTAACCAGAAATAGGCATTCTCTAGATAAAGCCAATCACATAACTAGAGTTTCTAAATTCAAATGTCTTTGCTCAAGACTTCAGTAATTGTTTTTTTTGTGTGTAGTTTTTGTTTTTTTTAGAGAGAGGAAACTGTCTTTTTTATTCTTAATATATTTTATTGATTTTTTACAGAGAGGAAGGGAGAGGGACAGAGAGCTAGAAACATCGATGAGAGAGAGACATCGATCAGCTGCCTCTTGCACGCCCCACACTGGAGATGTGCCCGCAACCAAGGTACATGTCCCCGACTGGAATCGAACCTGGGACCTTTCAGTCCGTAGGCCGACGCTCTATCCACTGAGCCAAACTGGTTTCAGCTGATCCAACTTTTCAGATTTAACCGAGCTTCTCACTAGAAGAGCCCACGTGACTGTATTGGTACTGAAATCCGCCAGCTCATTCTTTCGAAGATGGCTAGAAACAAGGTTATGACAAAGACATGCAATTCAGCCGAAACCCGTTTGGCTCAGTGGATAGAGCAATGGCCTGCGGACTGAAAGGTCGCAGGTTCAATTCCTGTCAAGGGCACATACCTTGGTTGCGGGCACATCCCCAGTAGGGGGCGTGCAAGAGGCAGCTGATCAATGTCTCTCATCGATGTTTCTAGCTCTCTCCCTCTCCCTTCCTCTCTGTAAAAAATCAGTAAGATATATGAGAAAGAAAGAAAGAAATGCAATCCACACTGCTTCCTGCCTGCAGTGGGTGCAGGAATGGAGACTACAACTTCCCCAGCAGAGACAGGGCGGGGTGAATACCAACACAAGCCCCTTTAAAAGACCTATTCATGGGGCCAGGTCAACCATCTTCCCCCCCCCCACCCCCCCGCTTCTGAAACAGCCTGGGAAGGCAGGCTGGCTTCAAGACCCCTCTGCCTTAATGACATACATGGGAATGCACACTTGGTAGCAAAAACCGCTGACCCAGAGCAGGCCCTGTGACACACTGGTTTGAAAATATCTGATTCTCAAAGAATCCGTTTTCCTTTCAAGAGGTAATGAGAATTCCAGATCTTCCGCAGGCACGCAGTTAATGGGAAATGCAATGGTCCTTCCCGGGCCTCCATGCCCGACTCCTGCTCTTTTCCCACCTCCAGACCAGCGAGGAGCTGGGTTTGTGTTATGGCGGCATTCCTTACCGATGCATCCGCTTTCTTAAAGTCAGCTCTTTGGACACCCTTCACTTAATCAGTCTTTTGGAGAAAAACGGTAATATTTCTCCTTCAAAGTTATTTCATTTCTATTTTTCTAGGTTGGCAAGAAAGAGTGATATTTATTTATTACGGTATTTTTCTGATCTACTTCCTATTATTTAAAAAAACACAACCGCCTCTTTCCACTCACGATCGGGAAGAAAAGACACCCTATCTTTAATAAAGCGCCCAATTTGGGTCTCGATGTGCTGGCCAGTGAGTGCCTGAGCGCTGCCAACACCCAGCGGCCTGCTGGCAGAACAGCGCCTTCTGAAAGCCCTTCTCTGGCAAGGGTCTTTCACGCAAGCACTAATTTTATGATCGCCGGTTTATGATTTTCCCTCATTCCCCTGCTATTTTTAAACGGGGGGCTGTAACAGGAGGCGGCGAGCGGCCGGGTCTCTGTGGGATCGGTGGCCGCTGGAAGCTGAGGACGCAAACGCCACGGGAACGAGGGTTTGAACGCGGGGTCCCTCCGGGGAGCTCTGCCCAACAAGAAACAGATTGCTTCGCTGTCTTCATTTTCCTCCTAATTTCTGCCTTTGAGTCCTTGCGGTCTCTCAGCCGGCTCCCCAGTTTTGTTCTTTAAAGTTATTTTCGTGCACTGCCCGTCCTTGCCAGACTTATTTAGCTACTTTTAACAACACCATCTTGGGGGATGGGGGGAGGGGGAGGGGGAGGTGGTGAGTTTTTGATTTCTTGCATGATGGACCACTACTAATTTCTATAAGGCAATAAAACAGCTCAGGATGGGAACAAGGCATCGCATGAAGAAATGTCACATGTATTCGATGCCCTTCTACATGTTACGGCAGGGTGAAGCTTTCAGAAAGACCAACCCTGAATTGATGCGAGTCAGGGGAAAAGTTGGAAAACGTAGAGTGGTGTTAAAGATATTTATAAAATGGTATGCTGAGGGTGGGGGCGGGAACCATGTGTTTTTCTTATAAGCTTACTTTTAATAACCGAGATAAACAGAGATCTCAAATAGGAAAGTGACAGCAATCTCTATAATTAGAACAGGGGAAACAGCCCAGGATGCACCAGGAGAAATAGCAGAGCATCCTGGCTTTGAGGTGGAAGGAAACACATGCGGGAGGGAGAGTAGGGATCAAGGATAAGGACATTGATCAGGAGTCAGAAGCCTGCAGACGAGTTCCAAACCTACTCTTACTCGGCTACATGGTCAACTCTGTGCCCTGGTATCTTCTTCTGTAAAATGAGATCTCTTGCCAAAACCGGTGTGGCTCAGTGGATAGAGCGTCGGCCTGCGGACTGAAAGGTCCCAGGTTCGATTCCGGTCAAGGGCATGTATCTTGGTTGCAGACACATCGTCAGTGGGAGGTGTGCAGGAGGCGGCCGATCGATGTCTCTCTCTCATCGGTGTTTCTAACTATCTCTCTCCCTTCCTCTCTGTAAAAATCAATAAAATATATTTTTTAAAAAAGAAAGAAA